>JAXGGA010010351.1:0-47300 GCA_038373865.1 Uloborus plumipes | reverse complement strand
ATGAAAGTTGATAAGACTCCAAAAGTACATGATCCTTCTTTTTCTGGTTAAAAAAGTTTGATTTTATTCAACGCACATTGATATTATTGTTTGTAGCTTTTGAGGATGTTCTTAATTTACACAAGTTACGTATTGAAACTGCGCAGAAAACTTTTATATAGCTTAATTAGTAGAGCTGAGTTTGTTTTACGATCAACCAATCTAAGAAAAAAAACCGCTTTACAGGGCATTCTCCTTCTCGTATGTCATCAAATCGATGTTGGTTGCAAATTAGCTACAGCTTTAAAAGTTTCGCCATTCAAAGATTCTAAGTTAAAGTTACGTTATGTATTGAAAATAAATGAGTGCTTTATTTGTCATTATTATGGACTGTGTTTTAAATAGTTATGGGCTTTTGAAGTAATTCAACGCAATATTAATGGTTAAATAGAATATGTTCTGATATTAAAGTCTTTTTATTTTAAGATTTTAATAATTATATTTTGTACTTTTCTTTTGTCTTAGTCGTTGTTAGTATATGTGACAAAAACTCAGAAGTTCCAATACAACGTCAAGTTACCTTTAGAAGATAATATACTTTGCATTGACTCTTATCACTTTCGTACTTAAATTTCTCGCCTTTAAATGTTCATTTGATTGGAATATGTATCCAAATGGTTAGTAAGTCTAAGAGTACTTAATGTGTCAATGAAAGTTTTTAAAAGTTTAAGATGAACCTTCCTTAATAACACTTCAAGATCCTCTTTGGTTAAAGTGACGGAACTAATTCCATGACTACGTAGTTACTTCAAAAGATTTAAAGTTATGATTCCTCGCATTTAGTTCTCTCGCCAGTTCACTAATACTTACCGCTTCCAAGAGCCTTTAACTGTTGGAAGTAGATTTGAATTTACTTTTGGATACTTTGAGCAAATTTTCGAATCTTTCCAAGAGTTAATGTTTCAATCTTCCTTTTTTCATTTGTTAGATAGTTTATATTGTGCAGAATGATACACCAGCTATGCTAAAGGAAATAATCATCTCGCTCACCGGTGTACATTTAAGTACTATTGCCACGAAGATAAACAATTTCGCCCCTACGCATAACTTGACATAACATACAATAATATCCACGGACATATAAAGCACGGATTTGTTAACCCATTAATGCCTAGCGTCCCTTTTTAGGGACGGTCCAAAAAAGGGCTTGAATTTCCCAAAACTGAACATTTCAACCAAATAATAGTGCTCAACTAGTACCTTGGTATTGTTTCAATTCGTTATTAACAGATTGCAGCACATAACCATTGTAAAGTGTGTTCTGTAGCAGTTTTAATATGATCTTTATCAAAAATGACATCGTTCACAATCTTCAGAAAAAAAGTTAAGTTTTCAAAGTTCTTCCCAGCTTCCCAGTTTATGTTAATTGCTAATTTTATTCCTTTTTATAAAATGTCTTTTTAAATATTATATCTTAGGCAGAAAAAAATTTTAGTAAAAAAAGTATGTACCCTCTGGGGTCTATCGTAACTTTTAAGGGACGATTTTTCTTTCCTTAATAAAAAAAATTTTTTTACATGATATTTTTAAGTTATTTTTCCTGTCCATTAAACACTGTTTGTAACCAGTATACAAAACATCTTCGGAAAAAAAATGTCACTCTGCAAGTTTTAAAAGGACTAAAAATACAAAATGATGTAAAAAGTGTGAAGCAAATAATGAAAAATGCACTTTGACTGATCTATAACATGATGAAAAAAGATCTCTAATACTAACTCAAGCCTCAAACTAAGTGCAATTTGTAATTCGAGTTTTTCAAATGGTCTTCTTTGTAGTTGATAGTACAATTTCTTTAAAAAATTGGGGACGTAAGCAGGAAAAGTTTTTGAAACTATTGACTTGTTTGATCTATACACATAACTATAAATATGTGTCACAGTTCTGTACCTCAGAACCAGACTAACGTAAGTCCATTTTCGTCATTTTTCGGTAGAGGGGAAAAACGATTGTCGAATACATCGTTTTTCCCCTCTACTGAAAAATGACGAAACTGGACTTACGTTAGTCTGGTTCTGAGGTACAGAGTTTAAAAGTAAAAAAAAATATAAAGTTTCTTCCAATTTTATGGTACAAACTCAAGCTAACTGCAATTTGTAATTTGACTTACTCAAGCAGATTCATTGTTTTTAGTCAACAATGCAACTTATTTAATAATTGCACAAACAGGGAAAGTTCTCTTAGTGAAGTTATCTTACTACTTATAAATATACATATACTAGCGATACCCGCACGGCTTTGCCCGTGGTATAAAATGAAAAGTTCATTTGTAAAATAATTGATATAGCAGAAAAAAACACTATTTTAGTTATAATTCAACTATAATTCCTTCAAAGTATGATATAAAAATCTGGTATGGACCCCACACTACTTCCTTTTACGTGTAAATTTCTTAGTAGATGCCTTAAGTGTTAAAATAGTGCTTGGAGTGAGCAAGATTACAGTTCAAGCATTTACATCCCTAGTTTGCCACGAAACAATGCAAAAAAATGTTTTACAATGATTAATCTACTAAATATCACCGATTTTAACATCATCCAGTGGATTTTTCGGAAAATGTCGCCAATAGCGCCAAATTGAACCCAAATCAGAAAAAAAAAAAAATCGCCACATTTGTCACCAACTTGGCGTCAAACACTTGGTCGCGCCAATTCATATCACTTTTGTCTGCATTGAATTTAACACTGATTTACCCCATAAAAGGAGTAAAACACCCCCTTGGGGACATTCGAATGCAACAGAACCTACTCACAGAAACCAACAGACATCTTACCAAAGTTTAAAAGAAGAAGAAAGTGTTCTTATCTAACTTCAAAAACAAAATAACACATTTTCCGAAATGACACGCTTTAGAAAGAACGTTGAAATATCGCAATTTATACGATATTATTGAAGGTTCTTGGCGCTATTTAAAAAGTCGCCAATTTAGTAGCTAATTTGGGATACCTTGGATAATTCTGAACCCCTATCCCTTCCATAAATAAAGAAACTTACGTATTATCACTTTTGTGAAAGAGAAATTGTCGCCAAATGTTGAGGTATTCTCTATGAAGCTGATTACTTTTTTGGCAATCTGAAATCAATTTGAATATTATATTTGGCGCTAAAAGTACGTCATTCCGTAAGGCGTTAAAATAATTTCCAACATTGCGGTATATCATAGCAAATAGTATGGACATGAAAACGAACTATTCATTGGATGTTTGGCGAGAAAATGTAGTAACATACTTTCATTGAAAACAGCAATAGGTATAAAGAACAAAATAGTGTTCGCCTGGAAAATAATGCATGACATCTAAGCCTCTACAAATCTAAAGGAGTTCCGAAATATGAAACTGAATCTCATTTGCTTTTAAAAAAAGATTAATCTGTTAATCTAATACCTTTTTTATCCTTTATACTTGAGATAGTTATTGGGAAAACTTCCATTATTGGGGGCTCTTGGCGCGATTCAAAAGATCGCCAAATTTACGGTAGCAAGCAATTCCAACTATTTGCCAGAGAGTTGAGTTGATACACTAAATACTCGATTGGATTGATGAAAGCCTTCGAAAATGGCGTTTTAAATTGAAATTACAGAGACAGAATCAGATCTAAAATTGAGATAAAAAAATAACTACTCATCGGATTTTGTTGAAACTGGTCTCTAAACCTTCCCAGTACCAAAAGGAACAAACGGTGAAAGTTTCAGCCAAATCTCCCTGGTAGTTTCTGAGATCTTAGGGAACACACACACACACCAACATTCATTTTTATATATATAGATAACTACTAGCCGGGTACCCGGCCCTGCCCGGGTTTCGGCCGGGTATGGTGTTTTAGTGACACTCGTTCATGAATTTTTCAACATTAAAGTGCATATCTATACAAACAATGGCTACTGCTGTAAACAATGGCAAGTTCTTCTGACTGGACAAACTAAAAAACTGTATTACACACCTTAAATACAAATGCAAGCTACAAATAATGTTTAGGTAAATCGGAAATGTTATGAGCTTGGTACAGGGTGCGGCGGAGAAACTTGCAGACTTGAAAAGTCAACTAAGGGAAAAGTACATCATGTATCAGTTTACTACTTTTTATAAGATATGGTACCCATTCTGAATTTTTATATTAGTTAGATTTAAAAACTACATCGGGAAGAATGACGGCCCCTGTTAATGATGCACTCATGAACCCTAGATTTGTTGCACTCTTTCGAGCATATCGACTGATGGGATGTTGGTATAGTAAGCCGGATGTTGTTCTCCAGGCGTTGCAGGGTCCGGGGCTTGTCGTTGTAAACGATCGATTTGAGATACCCCCATAAAAAATAGTCACAGAGTGTCGAATCGGAAGAGCGGGCCGGCCACGGTACGTCACCTTTCAAGGAGACGTTATCACTTAACTGGTGAACCACAGCAAGTTTGAAGGGATGAAACTAGAGTACGTTGTGAAGAATTCGTCTCAGTGTCCAATCAAAAATCCCCAAAGCAGCAGCATGTTTACGCGCCGAACGCCTGGGAGAGCGCAAAAACGACTCCCTCACTTTTTCGACGTTTTCTAGGGTTCTGGAAATCCTTTGACCTCCTGGGCCTCTGTTTGCCACACTCTCACTTTCCCTGAATGTTTTCACCCACAAAACAGTCGAGGAACTACTTTGATATAAGCCCCAAATCGGAAATTTGGCAACTTTTTTTTCTCGCCAAGCAAAAAAAACCTGTTGCCACAAAAATTATTGCCACAAAACTTCAAAAAATAAGCTCAAAAAATGGTACAAATGCAAGAAAATACTAAATTTGGCAACAGCAAAAACCTAAATTAGCTGTAAAAAACTAAATTGGCAACACCAAAATAGGAAACAGCAACCCTAAAGAGTCCGTAGGGAGTTCCAGATTTGGCGAGTAATTTTTTTTGGCGGGGGGGGGGGTATATCAAAGTTATACCACAGTCGATTCCCAGCCAAGAATGGAAACAACGGGCTGAATTTTGAACCGAGTTCGGAAGGCACGTTGAGTGGCGACCACCGAAAGATTATTTGAAAAGTAAGATTCGGCGACGAACGCTCGTTGCTCCTTTGTCCAACGCATGGCGACAACTAAACTATGAGATAACAAAACTTCAAGGGCCCTACTCTGAAACTTCCTGGAACTTCCAGTGACGTCTATTACTCCCTCACGACAAGCAAGAATATCCGAAAAAGTAGTCGCTTGTCAAATTTTATGCTACTCTGAAAGCCCTAATGCGCCCAAGCGAGAATTTTCTCTCCTTCTACCGCGTTTCGAGAAGGAAAAACGATTGACCAATCAAATGACAGTATTTCTCACTCGCGTTACATCAACTTTCGCGCGTGCATTTTGCTTTAACTTTCTATTTTAGCTTAGCCTTCGAAATAGATGGCAAAAATATTCGAGAGCCAAATATTAAAAGCATTCGTGCAGATTAAGATGTTGTGTTTCAGGAATTTATAAATATTAGAATTTCAAATTGCAATTAGTACATCTTTTTAACACTTACGAGCATACAAGCGTAAGCGAAGTAAAGTCGAAATACATCATACGAATTCATTTCAATGTATCAAATGCTTCGACTAAACCTGAAAAAATTTATAAATACTTTTAAAAAATAATACTAATATTTAAAAATATTTGTTAAATTAAATAATTTAACTTCATGACTTTGTTTTCAGCGATATTTTGACTTTATCGCAATAATAGTTTAAAATTCAGGCTTTAAGTAAAAGTCCCCTTTTTGCGTTACTCATTTTTGTTTTCGCATTAATAGTTGTATTTTCAGTCTTTAAATGCTAAGTAAAGAAAAATCACATGTCTGGGCGGGGCAAAATTAAGCCATAGGTATATGGGGCACAGGCCCAGGGCATCAACGTTTGGGGGGGGGGGCCTTAAATCCATCTAAAGTTTTTAAAATGGAGAAATTTCATATCGCACTATGACAAGATAAAAAATAAATTTAAAAATACTCTTTCGAAAACTGGAAATCCAAAATATTTTACTACTTCATTATATCGCTTTTATTTAGGGGGGGGGGAGGGGCAGTACATAAAGCTCGTGCTCAATGTCCTACAAAGTCGTGCCCTGTGTCTAGGTATCACTTTTTCAAAACGTGTATTTAAAACATTTGTTGTTTGAGAGGGGTAAAAATTACTGCATGTGCTGCGCTTTTTGAATGATTTTGATAGACTCAATTTTGTTTTTTGCGATATTTTGGCCTTTTCGCAATAAGAGATATATATTCACCTTCTAAATATTAAGTACAAGTCCCTATTTTTGGGCAATTCATAGGAGAAAAATGGAGATCCTAAATCACATGTCTGCGGATCTTTTTTCCAAAATGCATTTAAAACACTTTATGTTTGAGAATTGAAAGAAACGAATTCATGTTTTATGCTTTTGCTATCATTTTAAGACTTGAAAAACGATGGTTCAATCATTCTGTAAGGAAAAATTAAACTTAAATACAATACGATAAAAACGAATTGCTCCCCCTCTCCCCTGATAGAAAATAGAATGAGTAAAGAGCTCATTTTATTAAAGGAAATGTAACCCCCCCCGGTTAGATCGACACCCTGGTTAAGTAGATATATAAATTCAAGCTTTGGGCATACCTTAAAGTAATTTCAATTTGCAAAATTTTGGCCAATTAATCAATAAAATAAGATGATTATAGATAATCGGCAAAGTTGCAGAGTTCCAATTACTGCCGATAAATGGATGCCTCTCCCAAATTCAAACTCAAAATAAAGAAAAAAATCTTGACTCTCAATGTAAAAGCATGCTAAACCACATTTTCAGAACTTATAAACATTATGGCACACTCCGCGTTGAGAAAAAATGGAATAAACAAACAGCTTCTCACTGCCGAGGAAGGCATCTCACGTCTTCTTACCCTGTCGTAAACTTCTCGGCGCGATTCTAGATACCTTAAATTAGAAGTGGCTTTGAGATTAGCGATTATTCGTGTCTCACGAGATGTGACGTCACGGGGCACAAAAAACTCGTATTCTCGGTATCGACTATATTGACGATACAATGGGAGTAGGGCCCCAGGACCCTCTCTTTAAAATGAGACTCTTCCCACTCCTTTCTGACCACTCCTTGCTAATTAGCATCCAATTAAAATCAGCAAGTTTCTTTGTCGCACCCTGTAAAATCAATCGCACTGGAGTCAAGTATTTCCAAACATTACACGTAAAATAAGTCCCATCATTATTTTATATCCTTGTGACTGACTACATTGGTGAAAACATCTTATGTACCTAACTTAGAAATTTTTTGACTATAAACATTTTCTGTTCTCTAACTGTTGCCAAAATCAATTATCTTTTTATTTAGTCTCGTTAGCGATTATTGGCACAGATGAATCTAAAAATCTAATAAGAAAGCAATAAATTTCATACTTACTCCAGAAAAGCCTTGGTTCACATTTTTATTATGATCACCATTAATATTGTTACCAGGCAACAAATTTTTTGCAACAATGAACTGAAAATTTAATCATTTAATGGAGAAACTATATGAAATTTTTTATTTTCCATAATAACTTTTTTAAACTAAGCTTTTTAGAAATAAATTATAGCTTATCCTGCTCCCTGTTACTGCAGCTATCTACGGTGAAAAAATGGTTAAAATCGGTTCAGTAGTTTTGAAGTTTACCCCGGACATATGCATACAAAAGTAGTCTTTTATGTATATAGATGAATACAGATTGCATATCTCTATTTAATATCAAAATAATCATGAGATAATTTCTTTCAACAGCTTCAAGCGGAATATATTTCTTTTCATGTATACATAGTTGTCAAGTCTCCCGATTCCTTAGAGAGATTCATGAATTTTGATGCAAGCTCCAGAACTCCCCAACGAAGTAGATACATCTTGAATTTTCATCAACACGACGATATTACCCCCCCAAAATTATTTTTTAGGGATAAGAATTCCGGAAAACCTCCGATTGTAAAACGATTGAGAGAGTAAAAACGAAACCTTTTGATACACGAGTATGAAAATAGCATACATACTATCGTTTTTTAGCATATTTATTTTCCATCCTTTTTTTTTTAATGTTTGCTTCCCAAAAAATACCATAACACATCCCCGATACTTTCTTAATTTTATCTACTTCAATAAATATGAATTACTACTTATGAGAGAAAAAAAAACTTATGGTTCTTTCAAATAAGTTGTTTTATGACTGAAAGTTGTTCGAGTTTTTTTATTAATTGAAAAAAGTAATAATAGTAATCTTAATTTAACATATAACCAATCTTAATAGTAGAAATCTTAAAAGTATAAATTTTGGGACCTGCCGAATTTCCGAAGGCTAAATTTTGGTCTTAAACAGGATGAATTCATAAAATCTCCAAATACATTTTGAGAATCAATCCCCTTTCACTCAATCCACTAGCACAAATTAGATATTTTACGACATTTGATTTTTTCCCAGGAATTTTAAACTTTGCCTTTTATTTGCGATGTATTTGAAAGTAAGGAGCCCTTATAAATCATAAAAATAGCTATAAACTTTCTTAAAAGGGTTCGTGCATTTAAAAAGTATGTTTGCGCGTTGCTCGCCTGAACATACCGTCACATCCGCAAGACGCACACTTATTATGACAAAAAATGAATTCTTGTTGTAAGGAAGCCACTCGAGTTCCAGGGCCCAAGCAGATGAAAATACCCGATTAAAAGCGCAATCAGTACGAGTTCCATTTTTATGAGCACCATTAAGGTGAAAGTCCATTTTAAATCAGCTCTCATGCCGTAGAACCTGTTTCTAGGCCATTCATAACACACATTGGCAGAGAAATGATGAGAGAGAGCAGGGTTGCCCATCCCCCCCAAGCTCAATGGCGCAAATTCCCTCCCAAAATTTTTCACAAACCTATTGTGATTTTTATCCCTTTTTATTTTATTTATTTTTTTAAATTTTATTTATAAATTTTTTCAAATATTATTTATTTGTATTTTTTAATATTTTTATTTATTTTTTTTCAAATTAAAACTATTATTTTTTCGTATATTATTAATATTTTTAAAGTACTAATTATGCGCAGAATAGAATCGCTTTTTTTCCCCTTTCAGAGATTCCAAGCACATACACACATACACACACAAAATAAATAAATAAATAGCAATAAAGAAATAAATAATAATAAGTTAAAAATAAATTAATAAATAATTTACATTAAAAAATCAGTAAAGAATTTAATTTAAAAAATAAATTAATAAATAATTTCAGTAAATAAATTACTTTAAAAAAATCCCCCCCAAAAATTTTGATGGCGCAACTTGCGCCATAATCCCTCCCCCCCCCCCTGTGGGCACCCCTGAAAGAGAGAGAGAGAGAGAGAGAGAGAGACCATGCCAAAACCGGGACTCGAGTGCGAGACCCTCCATCCCAATCAGACTTCTCTGTCACTAGACACGTGACTGACTCTGGTTCCTTGTATTCGAAAACATCGATATTAATAGCCAAAGTTAAAAATTTGGGAATAAATTGCAAATATATGCGCAAAATTTTTCGCACCTTTTCAAACGAATTAAGCATTTTATATCCCAACTCATAATTTTAGTTTAATTCACGCAAAAGCTCCCTAATTTCACTCGTAATTGGCCCTAATTTTCATATTTCACTATCAGCAGCTATGTCCAGAAGGACATCGAACCCCCACCACGACACAGAGAGAGACGAGAAATAACGGCACTTAATGAGAAACCTTTAGTTAGCTCCCTTTTCGGTGTAGAACAATGATCGATCGACCTTATCAGGGAAGAACACGTGCGGGCCACCAAATTACTCAACTCCGCCCTCTCTCGGTTCCCGCGCAGGAATCCATTTTTTTCGATTCTCTTGCTCCCGAGGCGGGAAAAAAAGGGAACCTCGACTTCACAGCATGTTCGCGATCATTTTAAAAGGTATTTTCTCCCGAGGTTCTTAATTAAAAGTTTGACGTTTTGAAAAATGATTGTATCAATGAAGGTGCGTGTTTTTCATGCGGCAAAGAACGGGCGGGAAGTGAAATTAGAAGTTTATTTCGCTAATTCTATCAACGTTTAATGCTCCCCGTGTGGTTGGTGTTTTAGAAAGAGATACCGATATTTTTTGAATAAGAATGTGTTTAATCATGCGCGGGGGATTTTAACCCATTGATGCCGAGCGTCCCTTTTTAGTGACGGTCCAAAAAAGGGTCTGAATTTCCTAAAATGAGCATTTCATCCAAATAATAGTGTTCAATTAGTACTTTGGTATTGTTTCAATTCGTTATTAACAGATTACAGCACATAACCATTGTAAAATGTGTTCTGTAGCAGTTTTAATATGATGTTTATCAAAAATGACATCGTACACAATCTCAAGAAAGAAGGAAGTTTTCAAAGTTATTCCCAGCTTCCCAGTTTATGTTAATTGCCAATTTTATTTCTTCTTTTAAATTGTCTTTTTGAACATTATATTGTATGCAGAATAAAATTTTAGCAAAAAAAGTATGTACCCTCAGGGGTCTATCGTAACTTTCAAGGGACGATTTTTCTTTTCTTAATAAAAAAAAATATTTTTTACATGAATTTTTTTTAATTATTTTTCCTGTCCATGAGACCGTTTGCAACCAGTATACAAAATATCTTTGGAAAAAAAATGTCAGGCATTAATGGGTTAAATCTACATGTCTGGCAGTGAGAAGCAAAGCTGGACGATTCCAGGATTTGAGTAAAACACATTCGAAGTTCAGATCCTTGGTGCACTTGGATTTAAACGTTTTCATAATCCATGCTACATAGCAGCACTAACCAAGGCAACTACAGTACACTCCCGATTATCCGCGGAATTGCTTGGCACGGGATAACAAATATCGCGGATAATCCGAAAAAAGCTTAAAGTAAGGGTAAAGAAGATAAAAAAAGTTTTTTGCTTAAAAAGTATTGCATTCATTACACTTAAAACGTGATATGTGCAAACAGTGACCATAGGTACAACATAAAAATTATTCGTATTTCAGATTCTCAAGCATATAAAATCTACAAAGAAGTGGTACGTACGATAACACCCAAGTAAAATAATTAATTGGATGAAGCACACCACACTCTTGGGTAAGAAGAACACTGAAATGTAATCACGACTGGGTACATTTCGCCAAATAAAAATATTCAGCAGCTCTAAAGGGAAGGAAAACCAGAGCGAACTGCAAAAAAAGGGATTACCGCCCCATCAGAGAAGGCTGCAGGCATTTTCCTTACATTTCCCGGTGAGAACAGATGACAAGAAACCGAATACTGGATTTCTTCTTTGAAAGTACATTATGCTTCTGACAGTTTTGCTTCTGACTCTTTATTGGGCTGCACTTGCATTATCCTTAATTTATGGACATGAGTGTAGAATGATATGCATCCATAAATAAACCCATCTTTGCCGACCTAATGTCAGAGCAATGTGTATACTGTCGAAATGTGTTACATTGAAGGGGAGGTGAGGTCACGCTGGTCATTATTGAAGAATGCGATGAAATTTCAATCATATGCACATGCCAAAAAAGTTGCTAATGAGAAAGGGTGATTTTCGAGCTGGCGAAACAAAAATCTTTTTGGTAAAAAAATGGGGGGGAGGGGGGAGGAATTATCCTGGGTTCCAGGCCACAGCTGCATGTTCAAACTGGAACCATTACAGGCCAAATATATCGGGACGTCATTCTGGATCAACATGTATTATTATTTTGGGGCGCCGTGGGCGCAGAATTTGTGTTTATGGATGATAATGGCCGTACGCACCGTGCGAGCATCATGAACGAGCGCCTTAAATCGTAGGATGTTACCCGTATGGACTGACCAGCATTCTCACCAGACTTGAATCCAATAGAGCACGTGAGGGATATGATTGGCCGGCTTGTTGCAGTACGTCAACCACCTCCTACATGTCTATCGGAGCTTCAGAGAGCATTGATTGTTGAGTGGTGTAATATCCCATAAGTACAGATTGATAACTTGATTTCTGATCATGCCTATAGACGTTGCACAGATTGTATTTCGTCGTCTGGAAGACACACTATGCATTAGCTTTTATAATAGCCACGTAAACATTGATTTTTGTGAAAATGATATTTTTTGCAATTTGCTCCTGGGAGGAAAAATTGCAATTTTACTTGATAATATCAAATATGTAGCATTTCTTTTTGCTATTTATATTTTGTTTAATAAATAGGCTTTACAAATAAGTGGTATTTGTTTTGCTTTTGATTCTTTATTTGGCTGAACTTGCATTATCCTTTATTTATGGACATGTGTAGAATGATATCCATCGATAAATAAACCCATCATCCTGTCAGAGCAATGTATACTGTCGAAAAGTGTTAGATTGAAGGGGAGGTGAGGTCACACTGGTCACTATTGAAAAATGCGATGAAATTTCAACCAGATGCATATGCCAAAAGTTTGTTAATGAGAGAAGGTGATTTTCGAGGTGTCGAAACAAAACGCTTTTTGGTAAAACAATTTATCTGTGCTAGTGTGTATAAGGGGCAGTGAAGACCGTATGTCCTCTGTTGTGAGTACATGTCTAAAGATAACATAAGGGTTCAAAACAGTACCCAATTTTTTAATGCTTTTCTTTTTCTGAGAGGCTTTTTCGTATGAAGAAATATTTTGAATGCTATTTAGCACTTTTTTAAAATCATTATAATTAGTTATTGAGATATGATTAATAAAAAGACTTAGCATAATTCAAAATCAAAAATAACGAAATATTAAAATTACTTATCTCCAGCGAAATAATTACATTTTTACTTGCTTTCAATTGGCATAAGCATACCTTTCCTTTTTTTTTTAAATTAAATTTTTTATTTAACTTAGTTATTTATGTATTATTTTTTTAGCTAATCTTCTTTTTCCTTAAAGAAACCTATTTCCTACCTTAAATTATTTTCTTTTGTTAGAAATACGTAAACTACAAACACGAAATATAAAATATCTGCTCCTTAACCTTTTATTTTAATTATTCCTTTCGAGAAATTCCAATACTTTCCAGGTTTGAAGAAAGTCTTAATAATGGATAAAATAAATACCATTCATGATTTCTTCAATCCCCTGAAGAAATCGTAGAAGGTTCAATCACTGAGGATTTGTCTTCTGCTACTTTCTGGCATAATGATGGATCGATTGAAAGCACTTGTTTGATTCCAGACTTCTAACTAATGCTGGGCCGAAAACAATTCTTTACTTTTAATTACTGCCTGCAGCCTTTTAAGATAAGTCTTTTTTCTCGTATTTCTTCAGAGATTTAATTGTAGTTTTGAGATTTGTCTTTATATAATGGCTCGCCATGATGGTGCATTTACTTGTTTTGTTGGTATTACTGAAACTTGTAGCAATGGTTTGTGACTTTAGAAGCTTGGTTGAATAGCACATCCTGTGTTGAGCTTGTGTGGGTTTCCTTCACACTCGATCTCATTTAAAGGCTTTCTATTATGGTTTACTCACTATATTTGTTGGTACTACTTAAACTTGTAGTAATGATTTATGACTTCAGAAGTTTGGTTGAGTAGCACATCGTGTGTTGAGCTTGTGGGGGTTTCACTCATACACACACACTCTCTCTCTTAGGACCCCCGTTCCTACCACTACACGTCGTTTAACCGGTTGGATGGGCCCCTGACGAGCACTCTGCTTTTTGATCCAGACCAGGAACCGAGCAATCCCTGATTCAGCACTCCCCCCCCCATAGAGTTATTGATTTGAAATATGAATTTGGAGGATTTTGTGACCACGATTACATTTAACGTGCCTCAGTCACCATTATTGAACACAATGGATCTTCGACCAATTGGCATCGAACCCGGGACCCTCCGTTTTGCGTGCTTCTGGAAGATTCGTCAGTCTGAAAAATTCACTGGAACAAAAGTTTTTTAAAGAACGTGGCTAGTTACTCCAAATCAAAAACTACAACCAGCAGACATTATGTTATAAGTACTCTTGCCACATTATCTTCTATGACCGTAAGAATAGTTCAGAATGGCGAACTTAATAATCATTTTATGCTTGGATTATATACCCATTCTATGAGCACTTGGGATGCATTATATAAATCGTTTAGTATTAAAACCAGCTCAACCGTTTTTTTGTTTTTGTTTTGAAAATAATTTAGAGTACAGACGAAAAATAATCAGGACTTATACTTTTTCTAAAAAAAAAATCTCGGAAACATTTTTATGAGCATAGGAGATGCAGTAAATGAGTCGTTTAGCATTAAAAATAGCACAATCTAATTTTTAAATAATTAACAGGAAAGAAAAATACATATGCTAGAATTTTGCTTTTTCTGAAAGAAAACCGATCTTCGGCAGTAGTTTTTGACCTTATTGAACTGAAGCAGTACGTAGTGAGTAAATAAAAACATAGACTTGTTTCATTGCTTTACTTCAGGAGTTCCCGAACTTTTTTGGTCCGTAGACCTCTTGCCGAGTTTTCCAGTTCCTCATGGACCCCCTTCCAAAGGGTCGTTCTAAAACAAGTCAGACACTGAAATAATTCAACTAAAGCATTCTTAAACCGCAAATTAGGTGGATAACTTCCATTGTAGATGATCGAAAACAACCAGATGAAAGCAAGGTATATGTAAGTATAACGAGATTAATAAGAATTTTGCCCAACAGTATCAGAACTCTTTTAATATTGATTTTTTAAACAATAAAAAACTGCTTAACTTCTTGAAAACTTTCTAAAAATTCAGTTTGACAGTTTTTCTGCAGAGAAAAAAATTTAAATTAAAATTAAAAGAAAACAGATGAAGAGAAAAACGTAATATTTTATTTCATACTTTCATAATAATAATGGCTCAATACTTAAACCAGGTACACATCTCCTTACATAGAATAGGTATACACGGCAAAAAAAGAAGACTGTTTAGTGGGAGGAGTGAATTTGGTGTATCGACTGCAAATTTTTGGTATTTTTCTTCAGATTTGTGAGACATAACTTTAAATCTTTCTGATCAGGGACTGCCAGTCTGTTTCTTATTTTTTAAAGAAAATTTGTGATTGAACTGAAATTTATTTGCACGAAGTATGAAGATGTAAAAGCTTATAGACATTTTCTTGTGATATTCCAAAGGTAGGATAAGTTATAGATATGTCTTTCTGGAGAAAATATTGACACCCTTTCCTAAACTCTATCTTAAGTTCTTCATTGGAGCTTACTCTCCGGTAAAATATCGATTTTTCAATGTCATCAAAAATATTTATAATCCACTAACCCATCAGTGCCAAAAAGTTTTTAAAATAATAATGTGAACGTTGTCAAGCATAATCCTTTTAACATCCAGTGTACTTTGAAGTGTACATGTATACTTCAAATTGAAAAAGTAATTTTTTTAAAGTTCTCATCATTTTCTTCATACAACCATGCAAATGATGTAGTGTTAAGTAGTTTTTACGAATATTGTTTATTGCATTTGATACAAATTGTAGCAATTGATGAAGGCTATTGCTCAAATATTTTGCTAATAATCCTGGCTCGTGGACCCCTATTTGTATCTCATGGACCCCAAATTTTTCTTCCATTTATATGGATCCCATGCAACCTACGGGGGACCCCTGGGGGTCCCTGTGTACCGCTTTGGGAACCCCTGCTTTACTTGAATGTTTTTACTCTGGACAGCAATTTCTAAAATCAGCTTGTAAATAAAAAACAGTAGTTATTTTTTTGGGTCAGCGTTGCAATGGTACTTGATATAAATACTTTTAGTTAGGCACATTGTGTTACAGATTAATTTTTATATAAAGAAGGGACCAAATATATTTCAGTAAATTACTGTTTGTATTTCCCCCTTTTCTTATAATTTGATATCATTTTTTAAAAAATAAAATGTATTGTGAAAAATATGAATATTTTTTTTTAGTGTTTCAGAAGGTCTTCTTAATTTAGTAACCGTTATTTTTTCAGAGGAAAAAAAAAACCTGGATAAAGTATGTTTTAATTTCATTACGAATGCCTGTTTTACTTTAAAAATCCGATAGTCATTTAGTCTTTGTTGAAAGCAAAAAGCATTTAGCAATTTTCTGCATTAATTTTCTCGACGAAAAAATAATTATAAACTATGAAAGAAGAAAGGCTCCACTAATAAAATAAACCCCGGTCGAGATGATTCGAAGTGAAGAGATGCATGTTGAGTGGGGGAAAAAAAGAAAATCGAAAGTATAAATACCCGAGTGCCCTCTGGATCGATTTTTTCCGATGAGTGAGGGTAAAATAGCGCCAAAGCTCGTCCCGTAGACTGCGCATGCGCATCTCATTGGTCCTTTTCTTTTTTGGGTGATCATTTGCGGGAGTTTGCTCTTTTCCCACATTTGTGGAAATTGGGACTGGAGAAGCAGCATGGATTCTGGTAGTTCGTTTAGTGAAGGCGGCAAACCATAATTGACCTCGAAAAAATGCTTTTAAGAAAGGATTTCATATACTTATGAGTGTTAAAATTAACGCTTCGATGATAGTTGTTTGTAAGTGATGTTTAAAATGGTGTCCCCCCATTTCGCCGATACGAAATACCCCATCCACTTGATTTTTCCCTTTCAGTCTCACTTTTTGAGATATTTAGGGACTTTAAGTCGGCGAAATGGCTGGAAATAAGGATAAATGGGAAAAGAAATTTCCTTGCTTTTCATAACATATTATTATTTATAACCAAGCACGAGTGCACTTAAATTGTACGTATTAAGTGTGATATGCGTTATAGGGGAGTACGGGGTAAAAAGTTCCACGTTTTAATCGAGCTTAAAATTCGCTTTGAAAATTTGGTTTTAGGATTATTTTTCAGAGGTTAAAACTTAGATTTTATGTCTCTTTGATATGCACTCTGCTTTTTGAGTTGTACTTCGTAGGACTTTTTCATACTTAATTTTATAGTTAGTAAAGCCTAAAAGGAACAACTAATCGCGAAGCTACTGGGCTAGCTAAAATGGTTGCCATTTGTGCACTGTAACATTATATTTCACGACGCATTGACAAAATACATTTATATTTTTTCTTAGTTAAGCGATTTCAAATGGAGAAACTTACCCACGAAACTTTTGACCCCGCTCTCCCCTAGTGGCGCAAACATAATTGCTTCCTGGGAGGGACTAAGTGGCGCTCCTTTGGAAAGTTTTGGAATTTGAAGTCGTAGAGAAAAAACTGTCGTCATTTTTTTCTAAATTAAGAAGGGGTTGCGTCGATCTATCGGCAAATTTCCAAAAACTAAGTTCAAAAAAGGCATCTCAAGCAGTTTGGTTTTGTCAAGGGGGTTCATTTTCATGCTTCTGGGAGGGGCTTAAGCCCCTTAGCAAACCCCCGTTTGTGCGCCACTGCTCTCCCCTATAATATGCATTGTACGCTTAATATACGTTATTCGTTATAAACAAATCGCACGTATTACGTATAATATACGTTATTCGCATATTATGCGATTACGTATGTACATAAACGTAAAGTATATGCGCTACGATTTTCCTAATTTTGGAAAAAATTTTAATGAAAGGGGAAAGGACATTTTAGAGTCAGCGAAACGGTTGGCAAACCATTTAAAATTGCAAATTAAGCATATTTTATTTGCTTTCCGTGATTAGCATGGCTATAAATAGCCTAAATTCTACAAATCCAACTTGAAAAATAAGTAATTAAGTAGTTTGAAAAACTAGCAATGCACTTGCCACTAAATAGAAAATAACTGAATATTAATTCTCGCATTAAACAGCGTGTGTATGCTTTATTCATACATAACCTAGTTTCCAACCTAGTAATCTAGTATCCTCGTACCCTGTAACCTAGTATCTAGTTTAGCCGTATTAAGTGTTTTTCATGAGTAAAGTCAGAAGTAATAAAAGTATAGTATGCAGGTGTAACACAAATATAGTAATGTGCAATATTATAAGAGAATGTGTCTTTAAAACTTTTGTGGACAAAATAAAGTTTGGAAAAACATACACATAGCTTGTTTTTAGTGGCAAAAAAAAAAAAAAAAAAAAAATATGGAGAATGGAAGGACTTTCATCGAATAGGTGGAACCGCTTTGGCATATTGGAAGAAGAAAAACTCTTAACACGTTGTGCAGTTATCCAAAACTATGTTTTGTGTTTTCAAAATTAAGTCTCCAAGTATTTACCATAGGGCCGTGGTGGCCCGATCGGTAAGGCATCGGACTCGTGTCCGGAGGGACCCGGGTTCGATCCCAGCCGATCAAAGATCCACCGTCTTGATTATTGTTGGCTGGGAGGCGTTAAAAATGTCGTGGTCACAAAGTCCTCCAAGTGAAACGATACCTCTGAGAGTGCTGGGCCTAGGGTTTGCTCGACCCTAGGTTCTAGTTCAAAAGTAAGAACAGAGCGCTCTTCAGGGCCCTATCCCGGTTAAACCACGAAGCTGTGGTAGGTACAGGGGACCCTGGAGTGTGAAATGAAATGAATGAAAGTATTTACCATGTGCCTGGGTTTTCGTGAAACAAAGTTTGAAGTACAGATGAAAATCATTATTTGATGACGTTTGAATAGCTGTTTTCTGAGATTTTAACTGTTTTTATTGCTTTTATTTGTACTTGTTCTCACGCTGTCATATTTTACTAACATGCGTAATGATTTACTCTTACTACGCATTATTAAGAATACTTAATCTCTTTAAAGCATATTACTGTTTAATAAGTATAGAAATTCCTCTGTGCAGAAAAGCAACATTGCAAAAAAAAAAAAAAAATATAACGTTAAATAGCACAAATTTGCAGAGAGCTGCATAGTTGTATTTCGGGTTAACTAGGTAGCCCTTTTTCAACCCAAAAGAAGTTAGCTCATGAATGAAAAAACATCCGACAAAATGCAAGAAAGAAAAATAATAAATACTTCTGTGCAAAAAAAGTAAAACAAAATATGATGACTTTAAATCGTATTAATATGCAGAGATTTCTTTGTAATTTTCGTCCATCTAACCAGTTTTGCTTTGAAAAGGGGGACCTTTTAACCTCGTAACGCAAGTATGCAGTTCTATGCAAGTTTGTGCGATTAAGCTCTGTAATATTTCCTTAACTTTAACTGTATCTTTTGTTTCAATTGCTTCGCAGTCCTCGAGCCATAGATTAGAATTTGAAATACATGATTTGTTCTTTTGGATAACTTCTTCCGTTCCCATGGACAAAATGCAATTTTTAGTTTCAAAAGTAAGACGATCTAATCTAAATTTCAAAGTTATTTTTTGTTTTAAATACTTCAGTTATACTCGGTTACTTTAAAATAGGCGTATCAATTTTAGAAATTTTGCATCGTCTCCATTGAAACCGCACGAAAGACAACAGTTATTCTTTTTTTATACACTCCTGTTGAGGCATTTCATTTATTTTATGTTTATCGAATTAGGCTTACGCTTTTATTTATGTATTCGTATCTCAGTTATTTCTCAACGTTTTCTAACAAATCTAGTGCTAAATAGTTTGTTTCAGCAAGAACTGCCATCATGAGTATCCGTTACATAAATACTTCAAAAAGTATTATATTAACGTTGATTGAATAATAGTTTACGCACAAAACAAATTCAATCTTTTGCATTTAACCATTGTTACTAAGCTAAGTGGGAGAAAAGTCCATAGCGCTGTAACTATAACAACCATCAGGATAAATTTCACTTCCGGCCGCCTCTTCTGGTTACACAGGGTATAATATAAGTATTTTTATTGCACATTTGTTGATTGAATGAATTGTGATAGTAAATATCTCTGAACAAGCAAGGCTTTATAATTAACAAAACGTATGCTAATAAAAGTAGGTACACCGTTTCTCCTGCAAGTTGTTGGAAAGTAAATACCTGGGGTTGCTTATTATTCCTCCAAAACAGAGAGCTTACCCAAAAAAACAGAAAAATTCCCATAAAAATATGTTCACCCTTAAAAATTTCAATGCCACAGTTTGTGCCATGATCCTCAATCTCTAGAGGACATCTCTAAGCAAGCCATTATGGGCTAACGTGGAACATACAATAAATTCTTCTACTTCTACGAATATCTTAAAAGCCGCTTCAAAATCGAAACTTGAGGCATAATTTATATTATGCTCCGTCAGTTTCAGGTAGTGGAAAAATCGCTCGTTGCGCAGTAAAATTAATGCATGTAAACTTTCTCACATCAATGCTCAGGAAAGTTTGGTATTCAGAAAGCCATTAGAGCTGCTTTCACAAAGGGTAAACTAAAAATCGCTTTATTTTTGAGATATATTTAATGTTAAATCTTCTATTTATGTTTTTGGTATAAAGTGTAACACGTTACAGAAAAAAATTGTATTGGAGGAGCTTAATTTGTAGTTGAAAAAGAAACAGAAATATGAGTCATGTAATCAAAGCAAATGGGATACTTAAGATGTTAAAATATCTAAAAATCAATTCATATATAGAAATATTTAAAAAATATCTCATTTACAGCTATAATAACATTTAATTGAAATAAAAAGTGAATGTTCTTGGCGTTCTTATTGTTACATTCTTCCGCTATCATATTTAAAAATATTTTATGTGAATTTAAATTAAAAAAAAAAAAACTCTCTAAATTTGATCCGAACAAACGGGATAGAACAAACAAGGTTTCATTGTATTAGATTCTAAATGTTGTGCACTTTAGAAAGTGAAATTGGTTGATTCATTGCATGTCTTAAAGAAAATCAATATCATGCTAACCAAGCAGAAATATTTTGTAAATTAATATTTTCTCATGCTTCAAATAAATCTTCGTTTATTGTCGCAAATCTTGCACAACGTGAAACTTAATTTAGACCCACTAAGTCACATTAACTCAAAACACATTTACCACTCGTATCATGCTTGAACAAATTCGCAAAGATAATCTGCTCTTTCTAAGACGTAAATAAATAAGTAGAAATATAAAACCGTAACAGAAAACAACAAATTTGAGATAAAAGACATTTTACGCAAAAGATAAATAAATAAAAAAAAATGACTGTCCGGATAAAAATACTTTTTCGCACAATGTCGCTTAATTTGCATTTGTGTATTAAATCCATTCCAAAAAGATATATTTCTTTTTCTACACAATTTTCTTTCTGAAGGGAAAAAACTTTGTTGTTGTGCAAGTGACATTTAATAATAGGAAATTTTAGCACGTTTCTGCGAGAAATATTTTTTGCTGAATTAAATTAAAGAAAATGAAGTTCTATTTTCCGGAATGCAATGTAACTTTTCGTCTGAATCTATGAATATTTAAACAGCCTGCTTTTCAGAATTCATTTACTTAGTTTGGTGAAAGAAAAGTCTGCATATTAATAGTAAAGTTACTTTTGTAATTATTTATTTCTCAAACGTGCCCTTTATTTACCTTGGTTTCTATTTATGTTGAAAAAGTTATTTGCGTGCGATGTAAATAATATTTTCCCAAATTTTCAAAGTTGCTTGAATGTTTAACTCAATCTCTGATTTTCAGTCGTGCGTTTAGCTTAATTCTAGCGTTGTGATTTTATTCCCGTTTCCTCAAATATTGATTTGAGAATACAAATCTACGACCGACATCGCTATTTATTTTAGATGAAATTGCGGGATAGTTAAAGCTTTAAGCTCCGAACCCAGTCAATTTTATTTATTGTTTTTCATAAACAAATAGGAAGCATTAGTCTAACCAAAGGTTTTAAAAATGAATTTGCTGTTGCCGGCTTTATTTTCATTTATTATAAGCAGGTTTTACATTCAAGCGTGCCAATAATAATAGAATACGTTTCTGTTCCCGGCGGTCGAGTTAAGTTGAAGGGATTAATTTTCTATTCCAAAATAGGGAGTGGATAGGAAAAATAATAGCTGAATGCTTAAGAAGCATTATTTCAAAATTTAGACAAAAAAACGGAAATTTTGGCAGCGGCATTTTTTAGACCTTCCTCATTTTTTTATGCATAAAAGTATGTCATGAGAAGTGAATATTCTGAAATTTTGAGCTTTCCAAAAATTTTTATTCGCTCTGTAAAAATTCCCAGTTTGAGGCTGTGTAGCGCTATTTTAGCAAAACGACTAAAAAATCCTCATTTCAGTGCGCTATAGTTCTTTACGGAAGCAGTACCCTACGCTTATGTTCAGGTTTCTTGATTGTACTATGTCTGGTGATGATGACTCCATAGCTATTTTGGTTGGGGATTGTTGCTTTCTTCAGTTAAGCTCAAAGTATGGTTACATGTGTTTTAACAAAATGATTTTTTTTTGCCATTCTAAAATCACTGCCTCAGCATACATTTGGATTCACAACAGTATATGGGTCATTTTCATTTTTCGGTGCCATTTGCTGTCCGTCAAAAAAATATTAAAAAAATTTTTTTTGAGTAACTTTAAATAAATTTACTTTTTGGTATGTTTACTAGCAGACAATTTCTAATACAGGCATTATAATTTTTAATAATATTTTGTGTTAAGAAAATGGGTTTTTTAGGAATGAGTTGAAGAGGAACGAAAAATACAGCTGTCCAAAAAATAAAGACTGAAGTTGAACAACAAGAATTTGAATTTAGTAGTCAAATTTTCCACTCTGCCATATTTTGCAATCATATAAAAAATTTTAATTTTTTAACTAATATCAAAGAGTTGTCCAGAAATTAATGTCATGTCTGTTACCATACACATTTTTACAATTTTTAAACATTGTGCATTGAATTGTGGGATGATAACACTTCTATAGTACTGAAGCACATGAAAACAAGAAATAGCAACAGTCATTTTGAATGTTTAGTTTTCTTTAAAGGAAGCAGAAGTCTTTTATTTGTTCGTATATTTTTATTATGTCATGTCTGTTACCTTAATTACTTGCATAAAATATTTTTTTTAATTAATTATTTCAGCTAGATAATTTAGTTTAGTGGGATTGTACTCTAAATCAAGTAGAATTTTTAATAATTTTGTAGAATTTTTTGCCACACAATTTTTTTTTCTTAAAATGTCATGTCTGTTACTTGTCATGTCTGTTACCGTATTTAGTAACACACATGACAAATCAGACATGAAAAATTTAAAAGAGAAACTGTACGAAAATTATTAAAATAGTGTAATATAAGTATGTTTGATTAATTATTTTCCAGAATTATACTTGATCCATAGATTTTTTTTTACACACTTCAAATTTTCAAATGACACCCAATTTTGAAAATGACCCATATATTCTATCCTACAAATAGTGTTTTCAATAACAACGAGCTCTAAAAATCGATTCTTTCTTTTTCTAATACTGTTATATAAGTTTCTGTTACCCGTCATTCTAAGCTTTTAAGTTTCGCATTCACAGAATAAAATCGTTTAGTGGAAAATCGAAGTACTTAAAGAATCGTAAAAAGTAAAATAAAAAAAGTAGAACTGGGAGTAAATCAACTCGTAAAAAGCGATATCTCTACTTTCAACGCGACATCGATCTTGAGCAAGCGCGTAGAATCGTTTAAAATATCATTTTTTTTTTTGTTTTCGAACGTAGCAAGGATGTATAATTTAAGGCTTTCTTTGTGTTAAAATTTTCTTTATTTGCCGTTTTTCTCATGTAACAAAAAGAATCGTCGAACCAAAAGCTGCACAATAGCTGGCATAAGATTTAGAGGCAGTTGCAGTTGTAACCTACAGTTTTAGTCTATATTCCAGCGAAAAAACGAAAGTTTTATCTGATCTATAGTACTAACTGGATCTCTTTTTGAACATACTAGGGGGGGGGGGTTGTATTTTCTAGAACCAAATAACACTCTGAAGTTTGTAAAAAGAGAATAAAACAAAATATATAAATTCAAATTTTGACATTTTGTATTTGAATCAATTTTTTCGATAAATGCTTGTGTGTATGTGTTTTAATGTGCGTGTAAGGATGTGTGTGTATGATGGCGTATGAGTAGGCGGGTGGGTTACTGTGTACGCTTGTGTATGTAGGCTCGTTTGTTTAGGACATGGAAACCACCAGGAGAGCGGAGGCCGAGGACCATCACACCTAAAGGAACAGGCGGACGGTGGTTCTCGCAGAGGCTAAGGGCTCAATCTTAAAGAGGAACCATGACTGTGGTCAACTATGGCCGAATGAGATTAAATAGAAATCGTGATTACGCAAAAATATCGTTTTTATTCTTGAATTTCTGTTCTTTCGTGCTTTTTCTTGAACAATTTTTAAAGTCATTGTGGAAACCCATGCAGCTGCATAGTCGAATCTCGCTAAGAAAAACTCCAAGGATCTTTTAAAACTAATTCTTCTTTTCCGAGGAACAATAAAGAACAAACAGGAGTACGGGGATCGGAAATGTAGTTCCTTTAACAGTAAATTGTTTCAACCGTGTTCGAATTAACGTGGTTAGACTGTGTCAAATATTTTTAAAACAAAACGAAGAAAGTAATTTCAGAAATAAAATTTTCACTTTTTGAAGTGTAAGCAAAGTTAAATTGCTTTCCCCTTCCCAAAATAATCATTTTATGTACTTTCATTTTTAATAAGGTAATCTCTTGCAATTTGGTTCATGAACTGCAAAATGGATTCATTCTTTCTTAGTTTCTGGCTCTGCTTTTGAAAAGAATTGTCTCGGCCAATTCAAATTTTCCATATTTATTTTTCCTTCTTATGAAATATGTTTTAAATAAAAACGTTATTATTTTTAAATCTCCCTCAGGTACACAAAAACTATAATAATAATGATAATAATAATATCGAAAGAGAAAAAAGATAAATGCAGAAAAAAAATTAAAAAAGAAAAAGGATAAGTGTTATATTGAAGATGAGCACTTCTCAATACAAATTATCTTTGCCACTTTGATAACTATATGAGTAATTTTTTTATCTTCTAAGCAACAAGAAAATTTTCTCGGAGATAAAAGAATTTAAGTAAACTTCACGAAATAAAGAAATAAAAAGATTACAGATTGGCATGAATGTGTCTTTCTTTCTTTGTTTGAGAAAACTTATTTCATTAGCCGCATAAGAGATTCGAGAGAGATAAAAAAGTTAAGAATATTAAAATTGAAAAATCTTTACGCCATTTTTTGCTCAGTAACTTTTACATAATCGAGTTTATGAAAACATGTTTATTGTTTTCTAATAAAGCAAGTTACATTTTTCTCTATATCTGTATGCTCAACCCGCCCCCCTCTGAGTCAAATTGCCTCCATGCCATCGGATTATATTTCTTCGTTTTGATCCTCATACAAAGTTTCAGAGATTATATCCCTCGAGTTGTTGCTTTTGTATTTTCGTGAGCTTTTCTTCTGACTATTTTCCAGCCCAGGAGGCATTTTGCTCAAATCTTACTTTCGTCTGTTAAAAAATAAGTTTTCTATTTAATGCATTTTTTCGGAGTAATATATTTCTGATAAACAAAACGAATTTGATTTCCCTGGAAGCTGCCTTGCAAATATTTTCCTTGTGCTCACCGAATTTTAATCTGTCACGAAAGCGTCGAAGGCATTTGTTTTTTTTTTTTTGTTTTCTTGCTACCCTTAGAGAATTTATCTTTTGCTTCTGTAAATAAAGATTCAAAGTACTCTATTGATCAAGGTTCGGACTGTCGATAGATGTCTTTCAGCATTTAGTTATTTATTAAATTTTTAAGAAATATTTCTGGGTGCTTAAAAGTAGTTGAGTTATTCGAAACTGACTGTTTTATTTGTGCTGGTCTCAAAGATATTCATGGTTTTTTTATACATAAGTAGCAATGTCTTACAAGTTCATTTATTTGATATTTCAATTTCAGAAAATAAGTGCTGAAATTAAATAAAATATTTATTGCTAAAATACATAAAGGATTAAATATATTCTCCCTTTAGTCAAGGGAATAGATTTTGAAGAACAAAGAACTGACTCAAATTTGAACTGACGTCAGTTTTACGATTTCCCTTTCGGGAAAGATTATCTACATTGATTTTATTTTTCACAGAAAATAGTAATAAGAAGTCTACATTGTGAGTAAATAAAAACGTAAATGTTTCAGTACATGAAAAATCTGATTTAAGTATTTTTTTTTTCATATCGGGATCCTTTATAATTTTAGATGTTTTGGTAGGATTATAAGTGGAGATTAAAGATTACGCCCTCTTTGACGTTGTGTGTGTGTGTGTGTGACGAACAAGTTGACTACGGCGCTTATAGAGGGCGCAGTTGAACTGAGCTTTTCAATTAATTAAACATGAAACAATAAAAGTACTTCAACTCCTCCGAGTGGTAAAATTTGTGGGAAACATTAGTATCTTCGAAAGATGGAATAAGTGAAAAATTTGGTTTAAAATGTTAACTTTCTTTATTTTAAAACAGTATAATTTCTGCGTGAAATAAGTTAACTGATTTGAGTTCTGTGCGAACGAGCAAGTAGTTGTTTTTTATGATGATAAACTGATGAAAGTTGTTTTCAAAAAAATAAGAATGGTCTTAACTTTTTATGTGACGCTCGTCCATATCGCATTATCACAGAATGGTGTCAGAAGCTTAAAAAACCCCAAGTATTTCCTAAAAAACTGTGAGTAAACTTTTTTAAAATTCATCTTGCTCTTAGGGAATAGCATTAGCAGGGAAACTGGAGCTTTCACTTCAACATTATAAAAAAAAAAAAAAATACTTCATTAAACTAAACCTATTTCCACGGCACCTAATTGGAATGAACGCTACGCAAAAAATATTCTTGAAAATAATTATCGTAGGATTCGTAGGAAAGTATGAGAAATTCCTAGGCCAGAAAAACATTTAGAATTTGAACTAAGACAAATAAAAGCTGAGAATGTTTTATTCACCAAAATAGTGTGTCCAGCTAATTTCAGACGGAAAATCACAAATTCATAAAAACTTTTGATGCTAATGAAAGTGATAGAAGTAGATATTTAACATCATTTGGAGGATAAACAAAATAAATACCAATAAAGATGACATTGTTACATTTTTTATGCGATGATACTTCCACTTTTTATAGTGAAACTAGCTTAATACCCGGCGTTGCCCGTGTGCTTATTAATACAACATAGCATTCAGGGAAAAAAAGTTTGAAAGAGTTCTATTCATATGGGTATAAAATAATTTGCATCAATCTGTCTCTTACGTACAGACTTTGAAAAAAAAACTAAAATATTACAGAAAGTTAAACGTTTACAGAAAAATAGTCTTATCAAAAGGTGAAAATTAAAGATAAATGTTGTCTGTGCTTTGCCGCGTCCACTGGCATGAAATATATGCACATGGAAGTGAAAAAATTGCATCAATTTCACCCGCCAAATTTAAAATATTAACTTTTCTCTATTAATTGTTCCCACCTACAAAGTAAAAATTATTATAACTCAGAAATAAATCTATTTCTCGTTCTGAAGGCTTATCTCCATTACAGACGCAACTGTAGTCGCATTGCAAATTTGAAATTCAAATCCGTGGTTCTTTTTATAAAGTCCACATGAATTATGATTGTTTTTTACTTATTTTAATGCTAAAAGGAAATAGGTGAGCCTTAAGCTGAAAACTCATTACTTTAATCGTAATCATTGTTGGAAAATACTCATATTTAAAAATCTTAAATTTCATCAATTTGAATGCTAAAAGGCCCCTCTCGATTACAATATAAATAGGCTAGATTCCTATAAAAGGGTCATTTTTTGACAAAAAATTTAAATTTGAGCTTTTTAGATTTTTTAAAATTTCAAGACCCCGCCTATGAGAGTTCTAGGGCATCAAGGAACCTCTGTGTCAAGTTTGATGAAAATCTGACGCAAACTGTGGATTTGTATAGAGAACAAGTATATATACATACACTCATTTTTATAGATATAGATTTATCACTTAAGAACTCAAAGTTCCGATTGATTATGGCTAGGTAAACATTTTATTGTTGCAATATATATAAATTATCTTCTAAACAGTTTCACCAAAAATTTTTTTTGTAATAGCAAGGCTTCACTAGATAGCGTTTTATACAGGCTGCTTCATTACTCAAAACATCAATGGTAAAGATTTGCCCGCTAGAGAGCGCTGAATGATGTGTTTGTTTACATTTATTAGCACGTTGTTTCTGCTGTAAAAAGTGATGTTCATCCTATCTTTAAGGGTTAAAAAATATTGATATAGTTTACTGAAGTGGAGTACAGAGTGAATTGATGCCGAAGGCCTTATTAGTACTGCTTTTTAGGGGAAATAAATTCCCTTTTCAGGTAAAGTTGGTCGCAACTCATGATTCAGTCATACGACATTCATTCATTGTTTACTTTCTTCGAATTAGCAACATATAGCAATGGCGTTCAATTTTGACATCTCTGCATTAATAAAATATACGCTTTTCTTCGCAGCCGATAAATAAAAATGTAGCAATGAAATAATATTGTTCTATTTACTATTTTGTTTCATTATTGTTGCTCACACGATCTTAATTGCTACGCAAAAGCTCAGATGTTCATTTTGATAGCGTTGACCCATCAGAGCGATAAATGGCGAATCTATTCGTAGAGACATTTCATTTTGATGCCCCAGAATGAAATGTACACTAATGAAGCGATGGTGTTCAACGGAAAGACGATTGACAACAAAACATATTAATTTCTTTAGTAAAAACGAAATGAGCATATATAATCGTTTGGTACTAAAGAGCAATACAAGTACGAAAAAAATAAACAAAACTACAATATTACGACGACCAAATGAAATTTTTTTTTTCATTTACACAACATTAAAAGGTAATGTTCTTTTTATGTTAAATTTCACACATTGATAATATTTCGATAATTGGGAATCTGGTGTGGTTGCCAAATTTTTGGCGATAATTACTTTATTTTGTTGCTCTTTAGTTTATGTTTGCGAAGGAAGTATTTCCCTCGCTCACAAATTGGACACAAAGATTTAACGCCTATAGGGAAAGATAACCAGACTTCCAATCACCGAAATCTTCCCTTTTTTGTTTCTAATTTCACACATACGTTTAATACTTGAAAGTAAAATAATGGGCCAACTGAAAAAAAAGCTGCGAAATAATGTGAGAATTCTTGTTAAAAAACTCGCCAAATCAACTTAAAAGCTCCATTAGCATGTAACATAATAAGTTTAATAAATATATCGAGCCATTATTATCATTGAAATTTAAATTAAAATGCAAAATAAGAGAAAAGAAGCTACCATGAAGACGATGCAAGCTTAAAATTTTAATCTTCGCTTAGGTGGTAAGAAAATACATCGCCAAGTTAAAAAACGTACCTATAACTGAAACGTACATACTACCAAGATCTCGGTTATTGAAATATTCTCAAAAGCTTTACGGAGAACAAATTCTTGATGTGCTTTTCAAGATATTAGTGCCATAGTCATTCCAAAATGTCCATTAAAATGTAAAAAAATCGCCAAATAAATTAATTTGACAATCTAAACTCATCAAAAGTTTTGATGGAACTATCGTTCCAAAATCGCGATTTATCGCTCTGCGGTGCCAGTGTCGTTTCATAGTTTAATTATAATTACAATCAATTAAAATGAAAAATAATTCGCTAACTAATTAAAACAAGCCGTTAAAATGCAGAATAAACCAGCAAATCGAACGAGCTATTAAATGACGTTAAAATATAATAAAATAGAATTGAATGCCAAATTGTAAAATTGTCGCCAACAAATTAAATTTTAATTTTGTCTTTTATTATCTGATTTGTTTATAATGTTAGTTACCACAAAATTTGATAGATGTCGCTAGGCGACATGCATCCGTTTTTATCCCAAAGATTTTGATGAAATGAAGCAGCCTGTATAAAACGCTATCTAGTGAAGCCTTGGTAATAGTAAAGAAAATGATGTATTTCGGCGAGATTTCTCTTATTAGCTGAATTATTTTTGTGAGGAATGGATAAAAGGCATTAAGAATACAGAATTCGACAAGGTAAAAGAACTGCTGGTAGTAAATTAATTAGAAAAATTACCAGCATAGATCCGTGATTACTTTATTGCTTATTTATATACCGCAAGCACTAAATCCTTTAATAGAAGGACTGGAAACATATGAAACAGCGAGAGTTAAATTAACACTAATTTTAAACCGATTAGACAGTTTAAGAAATGACTGAACTAAAACTGTAAAGCGATTGGAGTCAGTAAAGCAAAATAAAGAAGTAGCATCTTCGTCTTCCTGATAACCTCCGTATAATTATAGAAAGAAAATTTTGTATTAAATGTTATTCTTGTCAGTATTATGACGACGTCAGTTCAAATTGTCAAAGAATGCAAAAATTTTCATAAAAGTTACCAATGCATGAAAACAAAAGCAATACTTAATTAAAATATGAAATATGAGACACATGTAAAACTCAGAAAACGATTATTGTTTTTACTTCCTTTTACGTAATCAAGGAAGTATTGTGACCGCGAAAAAAAAAATCACTAAAATTTGAGTCTAAATTTTGATTTTGCTCACCCCCGAATAAATGTTCAGTAGTTTTTTCGCCAAGTTTTTGGTCGCCAAGTGTTTGAAGCCAACTTGGCGATATATCGCCAAGTTAGCGACAAATTTGGCGAAAAAATTATTTTTTGAATTTGGGTTCAATTTGGCGCTATTGGCGATATTTTGCGAAAAATTCACTGAACGATATTAAAATCAGCAATATTTAGAAAATTAACCATTGTAAAATATTTTTTGCATTGTTTCGTGGCAGATTAGGGGAGTAAATATTTGAATTGTAATTAGCATCTCAAAACAATAAAGAGCAGGAGCCTTATTTCAAACGATTCTCTAAAATTCCAGGGAGGATTTTTCTAAAAGCTTTCGATACTTTTCTAATTAATGCATTTCATAAACACCCCGATAAGTCAAATTGCTTGGAATAAAAGGAAAATTCCTTTATTATCAGAGGATTATTGTGGCAATCCTATTGAATCTCCTGTTATTCAGTGGTTACTGATTCATGTGGTCACTATTTATTGTTAGGTTGAAAAGCAAAATTCTTAATAACTAGAACGACAGATAAATATCCTTGGGAACTTATTTTAACTTTTTTTTTTTTACTATAACCATGAATTCTATTGCAAGTGGCGTATTTTTACGGTATATTAGTAAAACACATTGTTAAATCATAGTCGTTAGAAGATAAGTTCCATAAACAAGGCTTAATTTTGTAAATTGTACATATTACTTACCACAGTGATTAGGCCTTTTTACACTGTCTGCCAGGGACTCGAACCAGGCTAATAACTTATTTTAAATGTCTTTCACTACACTTCAAAAAATAAGTTGTTGTTTTTACAGTATAATACTGAAAGCAGAGGTTTCAGTTTAAAATTGTAAAATGCATAGTAATAAACTAAAACTAGCGATTTTACAGTTTATTACTGTTAATCCAGTAATTTTACAGTTTATCACAGAAAAAAATATCAATTTTACAGTTTATTACCAAGAAATTAGTTGTGTTATATTTTAAAAATAGCAGTATAATATTGGCAGCAGAGGTTCCAGTTTAAAACTGTAAAATGCGCAGTAAAAAACTGTAAAACTAGCCATTTTACAGCTTATTACTGTACAATTAGCAATTTTAGTTTATTACAGTTAAATTTCTATAAAATTAGCCGCACAACAACCTGTAAAAACAACATTTATTTTTTAATGTAGTATAAATTTCTAAAATTTAGGTCACTATACTATATTTAGCTAATTTTATTCAGTTGTATGAAAAAAGAAGCAGTTACACCATTAAAATGTGAGTACAAAGAAAAAGACATTAAAAAAGACATGAAAAAGGTTTATGACACAAAGTTTTCTTAAATAAAACTATATTTGTGATTTATAAAAAAAAAAGTTTGCAAGCGAAATAGGCCCCTTCAAAACGTTAAAAAATTTGAGGCCTAACTTGAACTCTCGAGGCTACAGTGGACAAGTAAAATTGATTTTTTCAATTATTGATTTATATGTCTAAAACTTTGTGTGCTTGTATTATTGTATATTTACTACATCTAAAAGCATAAAAAACACAAATTAGTGTAAAAACAATGAATACTTTTTTTCAAATTTTAAATTTTAAAATTTTTTAACAGAATTTCAAAATGTTCCAGGCGTCGCAATTTTTTTTTCAAACTTTGAATTTCTACTTAATTTCCTATCATTAGGCATGATTGCATAAAACAATGCATTACATGCAATGTTTTATGTGATAGTTTATAAAAGATGGCTGAAAATGAAAATTTATGTAATTTTTTCAACTGAAAATTTTTATTTTCAGCCATTTTTCATAAACTATCTCATAAAACATTGCATATAATGCATTGTTTTGTACCATCATGCCTAATGATTAAAAATTAAGTGCAAATTCAAAGTTTGAAAAAAAAAAATTGTGACGCCTGGAACATTTTGAAATTTTGTTAAAAAAATATTTAAATTTGAAATTTGAAAAAAAAATCATTGTTTTTGTACTAATTTGTGTTTTTTATGCTTTTAGATGTCGCATGTATACAATAATACATGCACACAAAGTTTTAGACATATAAATCAATAATTGAAAAAAATCAATTTTATTTGTCCACTGTAGCCTTAATTCTAGTCGTCTTCAAGGAGGTGTAGATAAACACACATACGTCTGCTTATTTAAAGCTGATTTTGAAATAGTGGCGATGTGCCTTTTCCGTAGCATAGAAGAAAAGAACCCAATCATTTTCTGCTCAATAATAATATAAATTATCATTCTTGTACTATTAATCTAATTTACAACATTTTCACAACGGAATGAGTAATTCTCATTTTTAGAAAGAGGTTATAAATTTATAACAAATAATAAAGTAGATTTTGTAAACTCGTGTCTTTAGGAAACCTAGATCACGATATTAATTAAAGCTTAGTCTTTATTTCAAAGCAAATATCAGTGCTTAATCTCTAGCTGTCTAGGTAACGCCGTGATTTTAAAGCCTGCAATGAGTTCCAAATACCTCTGTTTCCAACGATTCATATTTGTTTCATTTGAAGCAATACTTTTCAGCCAGCTGTGTTAACCAAAGCAAAACTAACAACATTTCACGGGCATCTACGTTAACCATTGCCAAAAAGTTACCTGCAGGATAAAGTTCCGTAAAAATATTTGCCCGGAAGATTTCGCATTTATAAAAAGCTAAGTTTGAGTGATATCAGCGATCCTATCTGTTCGAAATGCGAAAAAGGAACACTGGTAAGAAATCTTGCTATACTATCGAAAGAAAAAAATAATCGATATATTCTGTAGCATAAGTTAAAAATTCCGAAAGGCACAGTTTCAAGATTCTTACTTTTCTTTCTTTCATTTCCTTTTTTTTTTTTTTCTTCCTTCTCTTTTTTTTTTCGGGTTAAAATTGCATGTGGGAAATATTTTGTCCAAAAGAAACGCAAATACGAATATATGTTATCGATTCCTTTCTTTTTTTAGAACTTCGGATTCAAACGTCGTCGCTGTGAGGAGGAGAGGAAATGTCGTTATTTTTATTCGAATTTAGAAGGAAAAAAATAGTGTAACGCTTCTTAAGAAAACATAGGTTATCGGAAAGTCTTCACTAGAATTTTGAAATTTAAATAGTTTGAGTTGTCGGAAGGTAAGTTTTATTTTCCTGTTACTTTTTTTTGAGAACGTTGCATTTGCGTTGACTTCAAAAAAGGAATGCAAAAACAGTCTGCAATACATCAAAATCTGTTAGCGATAGATAAAGACGCGCTTCTTTTGAAAATTAAAGTTTGGATAGCCATATTTGATACCAGCGTTAATGTTTTATTAAATAAAATAACTTTTTAAAATATACTTGTCAGAAAATTGTAAGATTACATAGAAATTCAAATCTACTGTGCTGTATGTAAAGTTAAAAAATATTATAGTTCATCACATTTCTCTTTGCATTTTCGTTTTGCCCTTCCATAAAATGCTCCCTACAGTTATCCTATCATTTTTGGCATACTTTTCCGAAAGAAAAAAAACAATAAATATTTAAAAGAATGCTTAATTTATGGTAAAAATGTGTATAAAACCGAAAAAAAAAGTCAAAAATAAATTTAAATAGTTACAATTACCGAAAAATTATGCAGTGTAAAGTATAATTTGGGATGGGAAAAATATAAATCTGTAGGTCTGTATCTGCCTCTCCTTTGATAACTGAAAAGGCAATGCTCCAATTCGTGCACCTTTTTTTTCGAAAAATCTCGGCTAGAAGACTTAAGCTTTTACAATCTATGCGTTTAGTATTCTCACTCTGCAACAGCTCTTCGACAGTAACCGCGGGATATGGAAGGGTTTGTCGTCCATATAAGGAAATAAAGACCCATAACACCTCTAAAAATCGCACAGTAAGATGTAAAACCTCTTTATAATAAAGAGTCCCAGTGTTTTGGATCTCCTTTGAAGATGTAACGGGCTGTAAGACTACCAATCGTGATGTGTTTTCCAAAGTGAAATTTTCGCAACCTTTAAACCGGTTATTTTTGATCACGTTGGTTATTTTGTGCTCTCTGCTCTCTCAACATGTGCACGAGCACATGTGCAACAGTCTCCCAGACAAGATCTACCCTCATCCCGGAAAGAGTACCAGACCCGTGGATTTACCGGCAATTTTAGATTTTCGGATCTTGAATTAAACGCTGTATCCGGTGAGCAGACGTCAAAGGTGGAGGACGCTTAGACTACCATTGTGGACTGATCTACTGGTCGCAGTAAGACGCGATATCATTCGTTTAATAGTCCAGTGTATGAGGTTTACTATTTCTCTCGCTGTCTGTTGCCAGTTAATTTTGGCAGCGTGGTAATATATTGGCCGTCTGCTAACGAACTGTCGAATAGCTGTTCTTTCAGTTAGAACGGTTTTCCAAGGTCAAGAAGCGATGCTATGAGCAATGCCGAACTTGTCATACTTCGACCATTCTAAATCTTTCCATTGATTGAATCGTGGTAAAAATCGGCCAAATATGTTCTAAGAGATTCATTGTGTGACATTTAACATTAAAGCAGAAATTTGCCGTTGTTTAAACTGAAAAAATGCTGTGCCAATGTTATTCACCCCTCTCCAAAACTCCCTTCAACATGTTTGTGTCCGCATGTGGTAACTTACCTGACCTTTGTTAATGTTCTGATTGGTCTTTCACCCATCTCTGCTTTTTCTTTCTCCTGATATGTTGATTTTTGAAAGGAAAAAAAAGGGGTCCAGTCACAGTGAATGAACACCCCAACCAGTGGACAGGCAGAATGTTCTCTTGTTTTCTTTCTGAAAATGTATAAAATTACGAGGTGTTCATTCATTGGGTGGGGGTGTATTCTCTTACTAGTCGTTCTACCTTATATTGTTTGAAACAAAACCAGTTTGGCTCTGGAAACTGAATTAACTAGACATTTTCTATATGCCTTTCTTGTTAGTTAGTCAAAAGAAAAAAACATTGCAATTATTGTTTTCACGTTACTTTCTTTTCACTCTATTTATTTCTAAAATCTGAAATGCGCTGTAGTTAAAAAAAACCTTATCCCTTACAATCGAATGGCCACCGGGGCTCTTTGTCTGCCTACGAACCCATTGCTAGTAAGCGCATGGAAGCAATTCCATTTATTTGAACGCAAATCGATTTGTTTTAATTTTTTTTACCCGACAACTAATCAAAAAGTTAATTTCTTGTAAGTTTCTTTCCTTCAAATCGCATTTTTTCTCCCTTCGCTTTCGCTCCGAGCTCTTCACCAACATCGATTTCTATGTTCCACATTAGTTTTCTTCCAAAGAAACGACGTTTCTTTTCTTTTTCGTTTTTTTTTTGTATCTTACTGTTCTATTTTGAATCACGCCTTTACTTTTTGGGATGATAATGCGGATGAATCGCGATAAAATGGTTTTGTCAATTAAAAGCACTCGACTATCTGCGATTGTTTTTTTTTTCCTTGAAGGATTTTTTACGCAATTACTACCCGCCTTAATTCTTAAACATATCCTAATTCAAATCGATTGTTTCTAATTGTTTTACGATGCATTTTTGTCTATGTTTGTTTTTTATGAGTCACTTCTTTTTATATGGGTAAAACATTCTCTTATTTTTAAGCTCCAGGAAAATCTCGAATATACATATGCATTCTTCATACGCTTTGCAAAGCCGAGTCAAAATTGCAATGCAACTTTTGCATTATAAGAATAGTAATTTTCTTTGACATGCGAGATTTCTTGGAATTTTTGTGTGTGTGTCTGGGGGGTGGGCGAGAGGGGGGGGGGGCAGGAGAATGAGAACACTTTATGAACACTAGCCCTTTCCTTACAGTTTTTCTAATAAGTATAATTTCGATGAGCTCCGATGTCATTTTCCGAAGTAGTTTGATGGGGAAAAGTTTCCCGTGATTAATTTTGTGATATTGTTTTCTGAATCACTAAAAGTTCCATGAGTGCTGACTTTACAAAACCATTTATAGTAACCAGTGTTTAAATATACTCGGTTTCTTTATTATGGACCATCGCCTGAGCTGCGGAAACTTCAAATTCTGGAATGAGTGAGGCCAAACGTGGGCGAAGTATAGACTCTGGAGATTATTGCTTTGAAGGAATTGAACGCAAATAAGCTCTTCTGAGTTATACTTGCAAATCCATCTGCATTTACGGAGCCCCAAACAGGAGCTAAATACAGTCTGGGGGAATTTCAGCTTAGCAAGAACTGCAATCAAACAAGCTGTTCCGGATGCATTTGCAGTTATGTTTTAGCTTCAACCATGTTAGCATTTAGCTCTCCTGAAAAATCAGGAAGGGGCCAAGCTACTGTCCAACCTCAAAAACCGCGCCTAGAACCGTTGAACAGTTTTATTTGAAAAAGGGAAGACAGCTTGATTAAGAAAATGCACCATTAACATTTTTGCTTAGTCCGATATTATTTTATTTTTCTATAAATGATAAGAAAGGGGAATAAATTGAAAAGAAATATCAACGCAAACCAAGTTCAAACAAACGAACCCAACGAAAAACAAAACGAAACAAAGCTAATGCTCCTCACATTCCTTATCTCACGTATCATCATCACCTCTATTTTAGCAAAATCAGCAGAGACCCCAGGCATGGGCAAAAGCGTTCGAGGTCACCAGAAAAAATATCAAATTGCAATATTATAAACATCAATACGTTTTCGCTGAAGGTTCCTGAGAAACATTATTAGCTTTGATTGGGTAAATTTTTGAATTCTTCAAAAAGTTTTTAGGATTAATTTCATTAAGATTACAAACTTTTAGAGGGAAGCTTTGTTGTATTTTGGCAAATTATGTTACTGTTAGAAATTAGGTACATTATCTACCTATTATTTTCGATTTTTTAAAAGTTAGTGTTGGGACCTTAGTCTCAAGTAGATTTAATTTCCCATATAAAACATTTTAGCATTTATCATGAACTTGTGCGAACATCATATTTTCTAGTTACCACTCAAGTTCAGTCATAAATTAAACATTCGGTTTACTGTCAAAACTTTAACTCGATCGCCTTAAAGGAGTAACAAACTGTCTGCTCCAAATATTCCCACGCAAGTAGTCATGTTGACCTCAATTTCTCATCCCGGACCATTAAGCGATTCATCGCTTTGTCCTTAAAAAAAAAAAAAAAAAAAAAAAAAAAAAAGAAACAAAATGAGGAGAAAAAGAGAGACATAGTTGGCGTCATCAGAACATCGCCATGAATCTCTTGCCACATTTGTTATCGTATTATGCTTCCAAGAAATGAAATCGTTTTCTTGTGTGGAAAATTGAGGAAGAATAAATAAATAAATATTCTTGGGGGCTTCCTTCGCTACGAAGAACTATTAATTTTCAGTACAGTATGCTGGAGAGATTTTTAATGTCATTTAAATGCTGAGAAGTTTCTGGCAAAGTGAAGTAAGTTTTTCCCTTGTTTTGAACAGCATTAAGTGCTTGGTTCTTTGAAAACTATTCACCAGAATTAGCACTACTTTATATTGTTTAAATTATACCTGGGAATTTAAATTTGTAGTTAATCTTCAGCAGCCAATAGACACTTTTAGTTTAGTAGCCACTTTTAATTCATGAGTAGTAGCTACTTTATGCAACACTATTTCTTTTCGATTGACAAAAAACCGCTATTCTTAAAAGATAAGTTGTTGAAGAAAATGTTAGCATAGAAGACTTAACTGCAGCTTTAGTCATTTACATTTATGTCTTGCTCCCCACTCCCCTCTCCAAGGAACATTCCAACTTTTTGTACTTAAGTGAGAGTTTGCTCTTGCTGGCACAAAATATAAGCCAGATTTATTAAGCTTTGGACAGTTGATTTTTACAACTACGATTTATTGGTCATGTTGAAAACCTTTTGGTAAGCATCATCACACAAAAAGCTTATATTTCTCATTGAAAATGCATTGCATATCAACGACATAGTGCATAGCAATATTTTCTTCTGTGTCCAATGAACATGTTTTTTAAAAATTCATTTATATCATACTCATTATTTAGCAGTAAGTTACTTAACATCGCTTAACGTTTGATAAGCAGCATTAATTTTCTTGCATGCTAGGGTGAATTATATACGTTTTTCAATAAATTACTTTCATATTTCTTTAATAATGAGTTTTGTCTTTAGGAACCATGTACTAGAAGTACAGGAATTGAGTTGTCATCTTTTTGCCAGTTTGTGTATACCACCTCAATAATATTACTTTACGGTTATTGCGACTTTTAACATGATTATCATATTATTTTGTTGTTTTTTGTACTAATGTTTTAATAATGTTGCTATGATGTGGCCATCAAACTTTCATTTGTTTTGCACTACCACGGCTGCGCTGTGGCTGTTCTTGAACTCGCAAAACAAAAGTTCTTGATAGTTTAGCAACTTATTTTTTGAAACGTTCATTTCGCATACCTCATACCCGAATTTTTAATTAAATATAAAAAAAGCTTTTTAAGTTTAAAAACTATATCTATCAGTTTTATGCGCACTAAAAAGTATGAAATAAAATAAATATATGATTTCTTGATGACAACAGTCAAAAATAATGTAATTATATCTTTATATGTTGGTTAATTCTAAAGCAGCAAATGAAATTTAAATTAAATATTTGAGAGACAAAATAGGCGGTACATTTAAAGCTATTCATACTAAGCTGTATACCGCCTATTTCTTCTCTCAAGTTTTTAATTTAAATTTCATTTGCTGCTTTAGGATTAATTAACATATGAAGATATAAGATCATTTTTGACTGTTGTCATCAAGAAATAATATGTTTATTTTATTTCATACTTTTAAGTGCGTATCAAACTGATAGAAAAATAGTCTTTATACTTAAGCTTTTTTTATATTTTATTTCAAAGTTTTTTTCGTTTTCAAATTTTCTAATTTAAAATCTGTTTAATATTTTGTCATAGTATTTTTCACTAATATAATTTTTTTCACGGGAAAAAAATGAGTACTTAGCTAAATTTAAAAAATATGAAAGTTCTGAACATGTATGCTGCATCTGTATTTAAAAAAAATCTACCTCTTATGGCGACCACTCATATAAAGATCTTTTTCTATGCTACGGAGGTGGTCGCTATGTTGAGCGAGGACTGTATTCGTTTATTTAATGTTTGTCAGTTCACGCTTTCCCACTATCAATCAATATTGCACAAATCCGTCAGTTATTTTAATGCCACACGATAGGATCGAACCCAGAACACTGAACTTACCGCGTACAGAGCAATACAAGTGCTTTGATCACTGTGTCGGTGAAAGCACATCTTGGTTACGTCTGGGTCATTCCATTTTAAATCAACAAATGGGGTGCGCATCACCACTTTTGATTTTGATGAAAATTTGCATGTGTATTCCTTTTACTTCCCAGAGCTCAAAATAGTGTTCATTTTATTTTTAAAAAAATTACCCTTTGATATATAGACCCTTTTTGCTGTTGGCAACAGCGAAAATCGGGCGTTTTGATGCTTTGCCTTATGAACTATAACTTTTTTTCTGTCAAAGATTTTGAGCTCAACTATAGCTCATTGGAAAGCTAAGAAAAAGATCTTTTTATATATGCTATTAATAAATTTCAGATTTAAAAAAAAAAACTTATTTTTCAAGGTCAAAGTTCACGACGAAAATGACATTTTTTACTACTTTCGAACATTAAAAAACCCATGAAGGGTTCAAAGTAACAAGCCGATTTTTTCATCATATATTCATAGTCATGGTTACTTACTGTATAAAAAAAATTGGCTTGTTATTCCACCCCCTTTATGAGATATGCGCCCCCAAAGTTGTAAATTTTTTAAAAAATCCAATTTTCAACGCTAAAAAAATGCATGTGGGGGGCAAGGTAAAAATTTTTTTACATGTGGTATTTTAAGTACTTTTTACCAGCTTTCTAATAAAACAAAAGTTGCTTTGTTATTCAAAGGCGTTTGATAGATATGAGGGACTGAACTTTCAAAAAATTGCACAAAAACAACGATTATTTTCATTTTTTTAAAACTTTTTTTTTATTTAAATGTAATTATATACCTTATTCTTTGTCTTAAATGCTAAAAAAAGACTAAGAAGAGCAATGAAGAAACATATTTATAGTTTAATAAGATAATTTAATATTTTTAACACCTGGGAATATAGAATACCACTAAACTTGTCTGATTTTTAAACATCTGATTGCTACCTACAACAGGACTGAGCATTTCTCAACTTGTCCAGGTTTGTTCATACCATGTGATCATCCTTGTTCTGACTTGCTCTCACATGTGTATCTTAGTTGTCTTTCAAATTCTGAAAGAAGTAGGTTGTGGAGCTAGTGTTTCTGCTGTAAAATCTTGTGAAGCTGACGCGATTTCTCTTCATTTCAAGTTCATTCATATTCACAGAATGTTTTGTTAAAAGTAAAAGAAGAAATTCTTTAGAATCCTTAAATATAAATTTAAATTTGTCTTTCTGCATGTAAACTGTGAATAAGTTATGGATAACCCTAAATGCTCCATAGGAGTTTTTGAGAATGATGATTGTAATATTTTAAGTTACAGTAGGCAGTCTACTGTAAATAGTATTTCTGAGTACAGTGATGATGATAAAACTTTACTGCACCTGAGTACTGGGTGTAAAACTATTGAAACTGTTTGTACCTACCATGCAAAAAAATTTCTTGCCAAGTTTTGCCACCTTTATGGACTTCTTGCTGGTAGGTACAAACAGTTTCAATAGTTTTACACCCAGTACTCAGGTGCAGTAAATGCTTACCATCATCACTGTACTCAGAAATACTATTTACAGTAGACTGCCTACTGTAACTTAAAATATTACAATCATCATTCTCAAAAACTCCTATGCAGCATTTAGGGTTATCCATAACTTATTCACAGTTTACATGCAGAAAGACAAATTTAAATTTATATTTAAGGATTCTAAAGAATTTCTTCTTTTACCTTTAACAAAACATTCTGTGAATATGAATGAACTTGAAATGAAAACAAATCACATCAGCTTCACAAGATTTTACAGCAAACACTAGCTCAACAACCTACTTCTTTCAGAATTTGAAAGACAACTAAGATACACAAGTGAGAGCAAGCCAGAACAAGGATGATCACATGGTATGAACAAACCTGGACAAGTTGAGAAATGCTCAGTCCTGTTGTAGGTAGCAATCGGATATTTAAAAATCAGACAAGTTTAGTGGTATTCTATATTCCCAGGTGTTAAAAATATTAAATTATCTTATTAAACTTTAAATATGTTTCTTCATTGCTCTTCTTAGTCTTTTTTTAGCATTTAAGACAAAGAATAAGGTATATAATTACATTTAAATAAAAAAAAAGTTTTAAAAAAATGAAAATAATCGTTGTTTTTGTGCAATTTTTTGAAAGTTCAGTCCCTCATATCTATCAAACGCCTTTGAATAACAAAGCAACTTTTGTTTTATTAGAAAGCTGGTAAAAAGTACTTAAAATACCACATGTAAAAAAATTTTTACCTTGCCCCCCACATGCATTTTTTTAGCGTTGAAAATTGGATTTTTTAAAAAATTTACAACTTTGGGGGCGCATATCTCATAAAGGGGGTGGAATAACAAGCCAATTTTTTTTATACAGTAAGTAATCATGACTATGAATATATGATGAAAAAATCGGCTTGTTACTTTGAACCCTTCATGGATTTTTTAATGTTCGAAAGTAGTAAAAAATGTCATTTTCGTCGTGAACTTTGACCTTGAAAAAATAAGTATTTTTTTTTAATCTGAAATTTATTAATAGCATATATAAAAAGATCTTTTTCTTAGCTTTCCAATGAGCTATAGTTGAGCTCAAAATCTTTGATAGAAAAAAAGTTATAGTTCATAAGGCAAAGCATCAAAACGCCCGATTTTCGCTGTTGCCAACAACAAAAAGGGCCTATATATCAAAGGGTAAATTTTTTAAAAATAAAATGAACACTATTTTGAGCTCTGGGAAGTAAAAGGAATACACATGCAAATTTTCATCAAAATCAAAAATGGTGATGCAACAACTTTTTTGAAAATTCGTTGATTTAAAATGGAATGACCCGTCTGTAAGGCTTCAAGCGTTCTGCGCCGATGAAAGCGAAAGTGGCGTACATTACACTGGCTGAATTTAACCCGGTAATCGAAGCAAACTGTGAAAATGTGGACATTGGAAGTAAGAAGTGAAATAGCGAGGCCGTCATTTCAGGCTTTTCCAGGGGGGGTCAAAGGGTACAAAAACAATGCAATTTCACTGGAAAACAACAAACCACGCCTACTTATATGTAAATTCATTGATTTCTCAAAGCCGGGGGGGGGGGAGGGATTGACCCCCCTGCTCCCTAAATGACGGGCCTGTGAAATAGTCTTAAAAAATAGTTATTGTCTGCTCTTCTAGCACATGCGCACATTTTAACAGTACATTGCGAAAACTCACCTACGACAAATATCGCAAAATTTATCACTCTTCCTAATAGTAACTTAACTCGAAGATTTTAGGTAACAAAAATAATAAAAGGTTATGAAATGTATTTAGCTAAGCGTAGTATTATACTGGATTAGTAACACCAGTGTGCTCCCCTGAAGGGTAACGCTTAACTCTCTGATTTGCCATAGGTAGTAAATTGGATGACGCTGGAGCTACAGCATTTCACCCTAAAAGGTATCATGTACAACCCGCAGTTTTAACAGTGCAAATTATAGTTCGTCCACTGCAAAAAAATCTTGAAAAGCCATCCTTTTCCTCCGTTTACTCAAAAGAGTTGACTCTCTTATGCACCAGCACTTCTACCCGCAGTTTTTGCACCAGGTTCTTATTACTCCAGGTCCTGCGTCGCTGGAAGTATCACTTGAATTGATCAGACTTCAAATTCTCACAATCGAGATTGCGGAACGGAAGTGATTTGTCGTAGAATTCAAAAAATGTTTGTTATGTGATTAATTCATCTATTATGGAATGATGAGATTATAGGTTTTCTATTGAGGTACAAAATTTGTAAAATTAAAAGAGTAGCAATTTAGTTAGCCATTTAGAAACCAAGAGTAAAACGTAGCCTTCCTATTTATTGGATTAAAAGTGTGGTAGGGCGCTTCGACATTTTATTTAAAAAACAAAATTGCAAGATTTGAACAAAAAGTTTGGATATTGTTCACTCCGTTATATGATGTTCTTACTCGTCAATCGTACAACACTTCCCGACCGTACAAAGAATTCTGATAAATATACATATGATCAGGTTGCGCAATTGTTTTTTTTTAGAAAGTTAATTCTAGTTTAGTATAAATACTTTTGTCTTCTGCACGCTACTGACTGCTTCTAAGAAGGCTCACCGTAAATGCTAGAAAACATAACATTTTTCATAGAATTAAAAAATTCTTCTAGTTAATCAGTCTTTAGTTAAAAGAGCAGAAGATGTTTCTTCAATTTAGACAGATCGGGAACAACTATTACATTTCATGTTAATTTTGTGACAGTTTTTGTTTATAGTGTGTCATTATATGATATGTAGTCTGTATAAGTCCATATAAAAATGGGTAGTTATCGAACACGTATTCGCCTTTCCCAGTTTGCAACTTAGTAAATTATGGTTGTAATTCCCAGATTTCTGACCCCATTTCAGCTACTCAAGAAGTGAATGTTATATGTAATTTGTTTCACGCTCTGACTGACTAGTCCTTAATAAAATAATTGCTGTGGGCCATAAGTGTTTTTCTTACTAGACTTCGGCGTTACGTATATTCCGTTAATCTAGAATAGACTTTAGTAGAAAAGTCCAGCACACAGACAGATAATGAATAACGAAACTTTAGTCTGCAAGCGCACCAGATAACCAGATTATGTTGTTGAAACTAAAAAAAAACGCAGAGTTCATCCCACAAATGGTATGAAAAAAATTCAGCCAATTCAAATTGCTTTTGTGTAAATCAATACATTTTTTGGACGTCAATACTCCAAGGCATGGATTTAAAGCATTTGTGTTGTTCCAAGTCAAAATAGCATTGTCGTCGTTAATTTCGGGTGCTGTTTTGCTTTTTTTACACTCTATGTTGGTGTGTTTTTGTTACCTTTTATTAAACGTTTACGTGGTACTGAAATATACATTTATTTGACAGTAATTATCTGTTCTTATTCTCCCCCATCAATATTACTCATGTTTGTGAGACCTATTACAGATTAAATTGAAAAAAATAAAAATTTTAACAAGTGTTCCGATTGACCCCTATCACGGGGTGATTCGGAACACCCATAATTTGCTATATATTTTAATAATAAATTGCTCAAAATCTTTTGTCTTTGCTTGGAATATCAAAAGTAAAGCAAGACCGAAGTTTTTACCCAAAAAATCAAATTAAAAAAAATCTTTAACTGCTTTTTTTTACAATCAAAGCTGAAAAGTGTTCCGATTAACCCATTACGACAACAGAAGAGCTTGACATAAAACGATGACATAATAAACTATAAACTTCAAATACACATATACAATTAAAAAAAAAATATAATATAGAATAACTTACGTGTGAAAAAGAAAGATTAAATGTAAAGAAAAAAGAGTAGAAAAAAAAAGGGGGGAGCACGTTTATAATGAACTTCATTAGATGCCTTGAAAGAGGAATCCTTCATTAAAGCCGTATAAACAGTTCATTTAACATAGAGCAGAAGGGATTATGAGTTAATGCGTGTAGAAGATTCGACGAAGTTGATAAAAAAAAAGATTCTCTGCGTAGATGGACTCTGACGTTAAGGACATTTAAAAAGAAAATTCTCAAACCATTCTCCGCTAAGCAAGAGAATCTCCAACGGAAAGCGATGCAAGTACTGAGAAGAGACCGTGTCCAAGATAAAATAGATTCAACCTCTTGATTTCTATTGGTAAACAACACAGGAAAAACTCAAAACTCGACGTCCTGTTTTCTCCGACTTCTAGCGACCGCCAGTCTCATTATTACGCGAAGATAACATTTAAATTGATTTGGAAAAGGAAAACAGTTTAAACTGTGAGTCGTACGTTGCCGCGCGTGTCGGCAGAATCACATCATGCGAGCGTTCCAACATCTCCGAATCCCTTAACCCAGTGTAAAAAACGGAAGAGATGAGAATACTCTTGTATTGTGCGCTATAGAAGTGTTTTCCGCTGAGATTTTAGTATTGAAGTCAGATTGACGTTCGATATAATTTAATATGTTCACTTTTGTTGTCCCTTTGAAAAATTATTGCTCCTTGATCATAAAGGTCGCCTTAAATATACTGTGGGCATATGCTGACGGGTACTCCAACCAAAATAAATCTTTTCCCTGAAATATGCTGACCAATAATGCCATTTCCTGTTGGAATCCGTCATGGTAAATCTATATAAAAGGTGGTGAAGAGTTGTAGTTATGGATATTGATAAAGCAATCTGAAGATAAGAATAAGAAACCATTTGGAGAAAATACTCAAACATAAGAAAGGAAAGAGTACCATCCTAAGTAATTTCAAGTAATTCAACTTCAGTTCCACTAGCCAACCTTTCTCCCTGATCTAATATTGAAGTACCAACAAACATTATGGCACGCGTAGACAAGTGTTATATGCCCCGTGACCTAAAGTACTCTTCGATGAAATCAAAGAATTTCGTCTCCTAAAGTACCTTAAGACAGCTACCCACAAACCTCACATACAAAAGAAGTCTCAATCACGTGGCATAGTTTATTCGACGATATCATTTAATTCCCCAATTTACCCCACACAAGTCTTGGGTAGAGCAATTTGTTTGTAGTAGTTTCTGCGTATCCAATCAATATTGCTTCCACACACAATAGATTTTGTGTAATATTTGTACTCCAGATATTTAAGGACTCGAGTCCTTTATAATTAGTTCTCCAATAATAGAAGAGACGGACGCAATCACGAGGACATTCAATACAAGTCCCGTCTTCTCTTTAGAATCTTTTGCATGTTTCTTACCAATTATGATGAATGACGTAAGGATTCCTACATTCCTAACTAATCTAGAGTTTGTATAAACTAATATAAGAAAATCGTCAGCAAAAGCTTGAATCCTGGTATGGACCGCAAGGATCCGATAGCACGATGCAGCTACCAAATTCCAATAGCTCGGCCCTACAAAGCAAGCGACAACCCTTATACTGTGGATGTTGCGATATAACCAAGAAATATTAAAGATATGCCTGTAGAGAAAGCTTGCACTAAGCTGTAGAGCTGATCCCAATTTTGGTAAACTAAGCTAACGTTGGTTATAGCAAGGCAGTTTTCAAATGGCCATACAATGTCAACTCGAAATTGCCACCATCTAGTCATTGAGGGAAGTGCATTTGAAGTTTTATAAAAATTTCGCTAGCTCTCAGTCGACGCGAGAGTAAAGCCGAACTGATTAGGATAGATAAATCTATAAATAAGATTTAATCTCTCTCATTTAGCATATCTCAGAATATTTACCAGTTTTTCAATCTTATGCTACACTTATACTTCCAATCGAGTACCCTATTATAGTTTCTCATCTTAATTAATTGCGAATACTTAACAGATCGATTCTCTTTTGAGGTTACACGTCGTCATCAATATTTGCTGCGAAATGTTTCAGTACCCCAGTTAAATCGTATGCTCTGTCAGTAAAACACATGCCATAACTGAAATGTGTCCTTTTTGACACCCCGATTAAAATATTATCCTGTGCTGCTGTAAATTTCTACACTTGAAAAAATGGTTCTGGCCATGAAGTCTCCGTATTTCCCGTTATAAAGAATACCTTCGTGGGTTGCAGATTATGGGAAAGTATTACAATTGCCCAGACACAATAATAAGCTTCGCAAAAGTCTAAACAAAATTCACTATTTTCGAGTTTTGAGCTTAAAGAAACCTTTTTCTTGAGGTGACGCTGTAACTTCCGTGAAATAAGGGGGGGGTAACCCCTAGCGAAGTATTTGTTTCACGTGAATACATACAATGTAC
>JAXGGA010010350.1:0-47301 GCA_038373865.1 Uloborus plumipes | reverse complement strand
ACCTGCTGTACATTGAATATTTAAATAGTTAAATATCTTAATTCATAATTTTAGTATGTATATTTTGGAAAAAACAGAGCTTCTTTGAGAGTCGTCAAAAATAGTTTGAAAACGCTCTGGATGTTGACCTTAGTTTGACCTCTTGTAACTTAGTTAAAACTTAAGTTATCAAAATTTAGACATGAATTTCAAAATATACAACTCTTTGCCTTTAAAATGATACCTTGTTTTCTTAGAAATATTAATTTTGAAAATTTGACCATCTGGTTGACCTTATCGTGGAATTGCCCATACTCAAAATTTTGTCCAGAAAAAGAGAAAATTATTTCTGTTTTTAAAAATGTACATTAGTGTACCTATTTAAGAGAACACTTTCATGCATAACATGCAAAACAAAAAATCCCAAAAGAACAAGTGCAACTTACTTGAACTACAAGTACTTCCGTCACTCTGCAGCCAATACAGCATTTTTTGTCTGTAACAAAAACACTTCCGAATTCGTTGATAGTGCAAGGGTCCATATTAATTTAGCGATAGCGTCAGAAATTCCTCCTCGGTATAAACACCATTGCTCATGGGTGACAGTAAACAAGCATATGTTTAATTATTTACCCCTTGCACTAATCTTCCGGCATATCTGTTTGATTTATAATCTGCTAATGTCTTCAGTCAGATAAGCGGAAGATAGTACAAAAAGATCGATCAACATAGAAAAGTCATATCATGTCATTTAAAAAGCAAACTTCTGACTTCTACGCGCGAATAGTTTATTTTGTTCGCATGCATTTACAAGATTGATTACTTGATCTCATAAGAACCACTAATGAACTTTAGTTCCTTATCTCAGATAGTTTCAAGTAGTAAAGGAGAGAATTTTGCAGCCCTGAGAAAAAAATTGCATCCAATGCATAGAAGGGGTTCTAACCCTTTATCTCTACTACACTCAGTGAGTCATCCAATATGTAGACAAGCAAATTCGGATCTTTGTTCATCATTTCACGAATCTTATTTCCAAATTTTGGCGGGACTTCACAAGTGCACAATAATTATATCCTGCATTAAGCAACTAGATCACTGGGGAACCAAAAAAATTTCTTGACTCTTCACTATAACCGATGATTTAACAAGTGAATCTCTGTGAACATGTACATTACAGCTCTCAAGTAGTAGCTTTTTAATTTCTATTGGACAAACCAAACCTCTTCGCAAACCGGATTGCGCATAGAAATATACCAAACTAATATACTTGGAATAGAAAAGAGCAAATTTTCTGCAGAAAAACCAAAATGTTATCAAACCAGCTTGTTCGAATAATAAAGTCTTTTGACTACAAGGAAATGCATGCATAATAATTGCGTTAAATATGTTTCAAAAATCACAAAAAGCCAGCGAAAATATTAATTGTTATTAACTGAAACTATTGTGTGTTTTTTTGTTATACTAGTTAGCAGTTTAATTGAAGTTTTATTGAACAAAAAATTTTTCAGCCTTAACTTTCACGTGGTTACGGGGGCCGGGTGATCTGATTTCGTGTACTTGAGGCAGTGGATTCAACTCCCGTCCTAACTTCGGATGTAATTTCTTTCTTTGTGGTGCATATCATTCCTGTTTATCTACATAGTTGCATCAATAAAAAATGAAAATGTTACATCCAAAAGAGATGAGACGCATAGTTCGTAGTTCTCATCATGTAAATTGCAGCCACAAATGTAAATACATAACTTTCAGTTTTTTAACCCAGGTAATTTTGCTATAGAATAATGTAAATACCCTTAGATAAGTAAGCTATCTTATATTTTATATCTGTATAAACACTTAACTAAATATTTGAAATTAAAATTAGGGGGTCATCTGCTGTACAATAAATATCGTTGAATATCAGAAGAAAACTCAGTGACGCAACAACCCATGGGGGTCAAGCCTGTTGTACCCATCTCAATTTTCTTGACCCTGGGTTCTGGAGTGCAAGGCAGATGTTTCGAATAGGTGTTCCCCCCCCCCCCTCTAACCGATTTAATGTATATGTTACGGCCAAAGCCCGAAGTCGGCCAGTTCGCGAATTGGCCGGCCACTTCGCGAAATGGCCAATATCGCCTCAAAATAACCGGCCAAAGTCCGATCTTTCCTTGATTTCGGGCTTTGGCCAGCCAGTTCGCGAACTGGCTAGAGGCGATCGGCCAAAGTTAGAAAAAAGGTAGTGACACATTTTGTGTGTCATGACCTTTTTCACATGTCACATTTTGTGCTTGTTTACCATAATGCTAATGATAATCTCATTATATCTGCCACAGAGCAGGGGCGGATACAGAAATAGTTTTTATGGGGGGCCTAGAAAAGTAAAAGTGCTTCCCCCCTACATTTTTTACAAAAAAAAATCTCACAAAGTTCCTTTAAATTAAAAAAGGGGGGTGGGTGAAAAAAAATTTTAACATTTTAAGCCGATCAACTATTAAACCAGTGGTTCCCAGCATGGGGGCGATTGCTCCTGAAAGGCGATTGGATTCCTCAAAGGGGCGGTAAATTCTTAAAGGGCAATGGGTATTTGGAAGAGAAAAAAAAATAGAAATAAAATATTTTTGGGGAAAAAAAATAGAACCGACTCCAGTTGGAAATTGCTCTAAAAAGTAAAAAATAATTTTTTTCTTTGAACACCATCGAAACTACTTTTAAACATAAGTTTTGAAGTCGGCGCAAAAACGATAGGTAAAATGATATTTAACCATATTTTGCCAACATTTTCTCAAAGAAACCATTGAAAATCAAAAGCAGAATATTTGTACGATTACACGAATGTGTGGTAATCAATGAAATGAATCCATTAAAATTTATATTTATAGTTGAATTGTAGTTGCGTATGATTCTATACATTGTTTTTGCGCCGACTTCAAAACTTATGTTTAAAAGTAGTTTCGATGGTGTTCAAAGAAAAAAATTATTTTTTACTTTTTAGAGCAATTTCCAACTGAAGTCGGTTCTATTTTTTTTCCCCAAAAATATTTTATTTCATTCTTTTTAGTGTAAATGCACTTGAAATAATCAAAATATAGTTAAAAAATAGAGATGGAACTAAGCGGCATTTGGCCGAAGCGCCGAATACCGAAGCTTCGGCCAACTAATAGCCGAAGCTTCGGCCGAAGCTTCGGCTGGCGCACATATTTAAGTTTTTGGATTAAATGCATAACAAATGCGTAGAGTTTTATACTTTTCTCCATATGTTTTAATATTCTTAGCGTTACACAATATTTTCAGCTTACTGAGGCATTCTTAAATTGATTTCATTAATTAAAGTTCATTTTTATTTTGGTTGTTTTTAACCGACTTCGAAAAAGGAGGAGGTTCTCAATTCAAAGCGTATACTTTTTTTTTTTGTTTGTTCGCACATAACATCTGATCTACTGAACCGATTTGGACAATTTTTTTTTTAATCGATAGAAGATGGTGTAACTTAGGTACCATGTACTCATATGAAGATATTTGTTTAATAGAAAAAAAGTTATGATCGAAAAACTAACATTTAATGTCATTTAAAACAATATCTGCTATCGTAAATCCTTACTACAATGAGCGACCCGATGGTCAAGTGGGTTGGGTATGCGCGTCAGGTTGAAGTTCCTCATGGAATGAGATCGAGTCCAGGTCTGCAAGGATTTTTTCGAATAGCTGCATTTTTTTTTTAATGATTGTAATGTCCTTAGGCAGGTACATCCTCCCATGGGAATGTGCCCCATATTTTTTTATGGCACAAAATGACAGTTTTGGTTGGATCTTTGTTAAAATTGGCAATGGGGTCCTTCGATGCTGTAGAATTTTCTTATGGACATTTGCGCCGTTTTTGGGGGCTTTGAATCGATTGTGGCAATAAATGGTTTTTGATTTGCGGCACCTGTATTATTTTTTCAAAAATTATATACACAATCAATTATATTATGTTAATTTTTACTTTATAAATTCTGTATTTTATACCTTGCATTTACGTCAAATTCAAGGTAAAATTAAAAGTCAAAAATTCTGAAGATGATAAATATGTGTTAAAAATTAAAGTAACTGTTTTTTGTGATTTTCATATTGGTTGTGACCAAAAAACATCATTACAAACAAATAAAATGTATCAAACACCATGAGTGTTGAGTTATTGGGAAAAATCTGCTGTGTAATGTTTTTTTGCACTGCGAGGGGGGGGGGGGTATGAACGACCATTAAAGTGACACACATTTTTAAAAAATAAGATTTTGATTTGTGGTGTTTGAAAAAAGCTAAAGAGTCCACTTTAGTTGAAAATTATTTTACATGAAAAGCACAAACTTGCACCAATTTTCCAAGTCTTACTCTAACTCCTTCTCCCACAATTCAAATTACTTACTTTTACTTTCAATTTTTAACCGACTTCAAAAAAGGAGGAGGTTCTCAATTCAAAGCGTATGTTTTTTTGTCTGTATATTCGCACATAACATCTGATCTATTGAACCGATTTGGACGATTTTTTTAAAAATCGATAGGAGATGGTTAACTTAGGTACCATGTATTCATATGACGATATTTGTTCTCTAGAAAAAAAGTTATGATCGAAAAACTAAAATTTCATGTTATTTAAAAACAATATGTGCTACCGTAAATCCTTACTTCAATGAGCGACCCGATGGTCAAGTGGTTAAAAGCGTCGGGTTGAAGTTCCTGATGGAATGAGATCGAGTCCAGGTCTGCAAGTTTTTTGAACAGCTGTATGGTTTTTTAATAGAGATGGAACGAAGCTTCGGCCGGGCCGAAGCTTCGGCCAATTTGCCGAAGCTTCGGTCTGGCCGAAGCATGAGTTGTGATTCGGCCGCTTCGGCTGCTTCGGCCTGAAATTTATGCAGCGAATGAAAGACAAGTAAAAAAGAATGTATGATAGGGTAAGTGCTCCAGTAGTCGGCCAGTCTCCAGTAGTTGGCCACAATGACATAAAACTCCTCATAAATAGTACATTTTTAATTCAAAATCAGGTATGACGCATTCACACATACATGTACTTATCCTCAATCATCAACCAGTGGAAGTTAAGTTTCGGGTACTTTTTCTTGAATTAGTAATGAGTCATTTCATTTTGAATGGTGTGCCCGTCATCCAAGATTGCGATTCTGCTTATTTTTCAGGTAAGATGATTCTGTGGCCGACTACTGGAGCATTTACTAGTGTTGACAACAGCTTGGATTTTAACATAATTTTTTTTTAAATTTCTGAAACAAGTAGATGATTCACTATCAGAAAGGTTCATCCTAAAGTTTTACCTTGTTTTTGTTACTGTATTGATAGCTGAAAGTTCTAGGTTAGCCAAGATCAACAAAAGATCTTTTAAATGGCCGACTACTGGTGCTTTTACCCTACTATTTTTTTTTTGAATTCACCAAAAACTGAAGCATTTTGCATTAAGAATATTAAGATAAAAAAAACACAACGTAAATAGTAGTAGATTGGGCAGTTCTATGGTATAATACATGATCATATCAGTTGTTTTATTATAAAACATCAACTGAACTGCAGACTGAGCTTTTCATGTTTCAAAGTAGAGCTTCCGACTACTAATTAGCAATACAAAAATAGTAATGTTGTCTTTTCTTGTACTAGCAGTACAAAGCAAAACAAAACAAGAAAACTTTTAATTAGTGAGATAAATTTAAGAATGACTCAGTAAGCTGAAAATGTTGTGTAATACTAAGAATATTAAAATAAAAACAACCAAAATAAAAATGAACTTTAATTAATGAAATCAATTTAAGAATGCCTCAGTAAGCTGAAAATATTGTGTAACGCTAAGAATATTAAAACATATGGAGAAAAGTATAAAACTCTACGCATTTGTTATGCATTTAATCCAAAAACTTAAATATGTGCGCCAGCCGAAGCTTCGGCCGAAGCTTCGGCTATTAGTTGGCCGAAGCTTCGGTATTCGGCGCTTCGGCCAAATGCCGCTTAGTTCCATCTCTATTTTTTAACTATATTTTGATTATTTCAAGTGCATTTACACTAATAAAATATTTTTGGGGAAAAAAAATAGAACCGACTTCAGTTGGAAATTGCTCTAAAAAGTAAAAAATAATTTTTTTCTTTGAACACCATCGAAACTACTTTTAAACATAAGTTTTGAAGTCGGCGCAAAAACGATAGGTAAAATGATATTTAACCATATTTTGCCAACATTTTCTCAAAGAAACCATTGAAAATCAAAAGCAGAATATTTGTACGATTACACGAATGTGTGGTAATCAATGAAATGAATCCATTAAAATTTATATTTATAGTTGAATTGTAGTTGCGTATGATTCTATACATTGTTTTTGCGCCGACTTCAAAACTTATGTTTAAAAGTAGTTTCGATGGTGTTCAAAGAAAAAAATTATTTTTTACTTTTTAGAGCAATTTCCAACTGAAGTCGGTTCTATTTTTTTTCCCCAAAAATATTTTATTAGTGTAAATGCACTTGAAATAATCAAAATATAGTTAAAAAATAGAGATGGAACTAAGCGGCATTTGGCCGAAGCGCCGAATACCGAAGCTTCGGCCAACTAATAGCCGAAGCTTCGGCCGAAGCTTCGGCTGGCGCACATATTTAAGTTTTTGGATTAAATGCATAACAAATGCGTAGAGTTTTATACTTTTCTCCATATGTTTTAATATTCTTAGCGTTACACAATATTTTCAGCTTACTGAGGCATTCTTAAATTGATTTCATTAATTAAAGTTCATTTTTATTTTGGTTGTTTTTAACCGACTTCGAAAAAGGAGGAGGTTCTCAATTCAAAGCGTATACTTTTTTTTTTTTGTTTGTTCGCACATAACATCTGATCTACTGAACCGATTTGGACAATTTTTTTTTTAATCGATAGAAGATGGTGTAACTTAGGTACCATGTACTCATATGAAGATATTTGTTTAATAGAAAAAAAGTTATGATCGAAAAACTAACATTTAATGTCATTTAAAACAATATCTGCTATCGTAAATCCTTACTACAATGAGCGACCCGATGGTCAAGTGGGTTGGGTATGCGCGTCAGGTTGAAGTTCCTCATGGAATGAGATCGAGTCCAGGTCTGCAAGGATTTTTTCGAATAGCTGCATTTTTTTTTAATGATTGTAATGTCCTTAGGCAGGTACATCCTCCCATGGGAATGTGCCCCATATTTTTTTATGGCACAAAATGACAGTTTTGGTTGGATCTTTGTTAAAATTGGCAATGGGGTCCTTCGATGCTGTAGAATTTTCTTATGGACATTTGCGCCGTTTTTGGGGGCTTTGAATCGATTGTGGCAATAAATGGTTTTTGATTTGCGGCACCTGTATTATTTTTTCAAAAATTATATACACAATCAATTATATTATGTTAATTTTTATAAAATTCTGTATTTTATACTTTGCATTTACGTCAAATTCAAGGTAAAATTAAAAGTCAAAAATTCTGAAGATGATAAATATATGTTAAAAATTAAAGTAACTTTTTTTGTGATTTTCATATTGGTTGTGACCAAAAAACATCATTACAAACAAATAAAATGTATCAAACACCATGAGTGTTGAGTTATTGGGAAAAATCTGCTGTGTAATGTTTTTTTGCACTGCGAGGGGGGGGGGGGTATGAACGACCATTAAAGTGACACACATTTTTAAAAAATAAGATTTTGATTTGTGGTGTTTGAAAAAAGCTAAAGAGTCCACTTTAGTTAAAAATTATTTTACATGAAAAGCACAAACTTGCACCAATTTTCCAAGTCTTACTCTAACTCCTTCTCCCACAATTCAAATTACCTACTTTTACTTTCAATTTTTAACCGACTTCAAAAAAGGAGGAGGTTCTCAATTCAAAGCGTATGTTTTTTTGTCTGTTTGTTCGCACATAACATCTGATCTACTGAACCGATTTGGACGATTTTTTAAAAATCGATAGGAGATGGTTAACTTAGGTACCATGTATTCATCTGACGATATTTGTTCACTAGAAAAAAAGTTATGATCGAAAAACTAAAATTTCATGTTATTTAAAAACAATATGTGCTATCCTTACTTCAATGAGCGACCCGATGGTCACGTGGTTAAAAGCGTCGGGTTGAAGTTCCTGATGGAATGAGATCGAGTCCAGGTCTGCAAGTTTTTTGAACAGCTGTATGGTTTTTTAATAGAGATGGAACGAAGCTTCGGCCGGGCCGAAGCTTCGGCCAATTTGCCGAAGCTTCGGTCTGGCCGAAGCATGAGTTGTGATTCGGCCGCTTCGGCTGCTTCGGCCTGAAATTTATGCAGCGAATGAAAGACAAGTAAAAAAGAATGTATGATAGGGTAAGTGCTCCAGTAGTCGGCCAGTCTCCAGTAGTTGGCCACAATGACATAAAACTCCTCATAAATAGTACATTTTTAATTCAAAATCAGGTATGACGCATTCACACATACATGTACTTATCCTCAATCATCAACCAGTGGAAGTTAAGTTTCGGGTACTTTTTCTTGAATTAGTAATGAGTCATTTCATTTTGAATGGTGTGCCCGTCATCCAAGATTGCGATTCTGCTTATTTTTCAGGTAAGATGATTCTGTGGCCGACTACTGGAGCATTTACTAGTGTTGACAACAGCTTGGATTTTAACATAATTTTTTTTTAAATTTCTGAAACAAGTAGATGATTCACTATCAGAAAGGTTCATCCTAAAGTTTTACCTTGTTTTTGTTACTGTATTGATAGCTGAAAGTTCTAGGTTAGCCAAGATCAACAAAAGATCTTTTAAATGGCCGACTACTGGTGCTTTTACCCTACTATTTTTTTTTTGAATTCACCAAAAACTGAAGCATTTTGCATTAAGAATATTAAGATAAAAAAAACACAACGTAAATAGTAGTAGATTGGGCAGTTCTATGGTATAATACATGATCATATCAGTTGTTTTATTATAAAACATCAACTGAACTGCAGACTGAGCTTTTCATGTTTCAAAGTAGAGCTTCCGACTACTAATTAGCAATACAAAAATAGTAATGTTGTCTTTTCTTGTACTAGCAGTACAAAGCAAAACAAAACAAGAAAACTTTTAATTAGTGAGATAAATTTAAGAATGACTCAGTAAGCTGAAAATGTTGTGTAATACTAAGAATATTAAAATAAAAACAACCAAAATAAAAATGAACTTTAATTAATGAAATCAATTTAAGAATGCCTCAGTAAGCTGAAAATATTGTGTAACGCTAAGAATATTAAAACATATGGAGAAAAGTATAAAACTCTACGCATTTGTTATGCATTTAATCCAAAAACTTAAATATGTGCGCCAGCCGAAGCTTCGGCCGAAGCTTCGGCTATTAGTTGGCCGAAGCTTCGGTATTCGGCGCTTCGGCCAAATGCCGCTTAGTTCCATCTCTATTTTTTAACTATATTTTGATTATTTCAAGTGCATTTACACTAATAAAAATATTTTTGGGGAAAAAAAATAGAACCGACTTCAGTTGGAAATTGCTCTAAAAAGTAAAAAATAATTTTTTTCTTTGAACACCATCGAAACTACTTTTAAACATAAGTTTTGAAGTCGGCGCAAAAACGATAGGTAAAATGATATTTAACCATATTTTGCCAACATTTTCTCAAGAAACCATTGAAAATCAAAAGCAGAATATTTGTACGATTACACGAATGTGTGGTAATCAATGAAATGAATCCATTAAAATTTATATTTATAGTTGAATTGTAGTTGCGTATGATTCTATACATTGTTTTTGCGCCGACTTCAAAACTTATGTTTAAAAGTAGTTTCGATGGTGTTCAAAGAAAAAAATTATTTTTTACTTTTTAGAGCAATTTCCAACTGAAGTCGGTTCTATTTTTTTTCCCCAAAAATATTTTATTTCATTCTTTTTAGTGTAAATGCACTTGAAATAATCAAAATATAGTTAAAAAATAGAGATGGAACTAAGCGGCATTTGGCCGAAGCGCCGAATACCGAAGCTTCGGCCAACTAATAGCCGAAGCTTCGGCCGAAGCTTCGGCTGGCGCACATATTTAAGTTTTTGGATTAAATGCATAACAAATGCGTAGAGTTTTATACTTTTCTCCATATGTTTTAATATTCTTAGCGTTACACAATATTTTCAGCTTACTGAGGCATTCTTAAATTGATTTCATTAATTAAAGTTCATTTTTATTTTGGTTGTTTTTATTTTAATATTCTTAGTATTACACAACATTTTCAGCTTACTGAGTCATTCTTAAATTTATCTCACTAATTAAAAGTTTTCTTGTTTTGTTTTGCTTTGTACTGCTAGTACAAGAAAAGACAACATTACTATTTTTGTATTGCTAATTAGTAGTCGGAAGCTCTACTTTGAAACATGAAAAGCTCAGTCTGCAGTTCAGTTGATGTTTTATAATAAAACAACTGATATGATCATGTATTATACCATAGAACTGCCCAATCTACTACTATTTACGTTGTGTTTTTTTTATCTTAATATTCTTAATGCAAAATGCTTCAGTTTTTGGTGAATTCAAAAAAAAAATAGTAGGGTAAAAGCACCAGTAGTCGGCCATTTAAAAGATCTTTTGTTGATCTTGGCTAACCTAGAACTTTCAGCTATCAATACAGTAACAAAAACAAGGTAAAACTTTAGGATGAACCTTTCTGATAGTGAATCATCTACTTGTTTCAGAAATTTAAAAAAAAATTATGTTAAAATCCAAGCTGTTGTCAACACTAGTAAATGCTCCAGTAGTCGGCCACAGAATCATCTTACCTGAAAAATAAGCAGAATCGCAATCTTGGATGACGGGCACACCATTCAAAATGAAATGACTCATTACTAATTCAAGAAAAAGTACCCGAAACTTAACTTCCACTGGTTGATGATTGAGGATAAGTACATGTATGTGTGAATGCGTCATACCTGATTTTGAATTAAAAATGTACTATTTATGAGGAGTTTTATGTCATTGTGGCCAACTACTGGAGACTGGCCGACTACTGGAGCACTTACCCTATCATACATTCTTTTTACTTGTCTTTCATTCGCTGCATAAATTTCAGGCCGAAGCAGCCGAAGCGGCCGAATCACAACTCATGCTTCGGCCAGACCGAAGCTTCGGCAAATTGGCCGAAGCTTCGGCCCGGCCGAAGCTTCGTTCCATCTCTATTAAAAAACCATACAGCTGTTCAAAAAACTTGCAGACCTGGACTCGATCTCATTCCATCAGGAACTTCAACCCGACGCTTTTAACCACGTGACCATCGGGTCGCTCATATCGATTTTTAAAAAATCGTCCAAATCGGTTCAGTAGATCAGATGTTATGTGCGAACAAACAGACAAAAAAACATACGCTTTGAATTGAGAACCTCCTCCTTTTTTGAAGTCGGTTAAAAATTGAAAGTAAAAGTAGGTAATTTGAATTGTGGGAGAAGGAGTTAGAGTAAGACTTGGAAAATTGGTGCAAGTTTGTGCTTTTCATGTAAAATAATTTTTAACTAAAGTGGACTCTTTAGCTTTTTTCAAACACCACAAATCAAAATCTTATTTTTTAAAAATGTGTGTCACTTTAATGGTCGTTCATACCCCCCCCCCCCTCGCAGTGCAAAAAAACATTACACAGCAGATTTTTCCCAATAACTCAACACTCATGGTGTTTGATACATTTTATTTGTTTGTAATGATGTTTTTTGGTCACAACCAATATGAAAATCACAAAAAAAGTTACTTTAATTTTTAACATATATTTATCATCTTCAGAATTTTTGACTTTTAATTTTACCTTGAATTTGACGTAAATGCAAAGTATAAAATACAGAATTTTATAAAAATTAACATAATATAATTGATTGTGTATATAATTTTTGAAAAAATAATACAGGTGCCGCAAATCAAAAACCATTTATTGCCACAATCGATTCAAAGCCCCCAAAAACGGCGCAAATGTCCATAAGAAAATTCTACAGCATCGAAGGACCCCATTGCCAATTTTAACAAAGATCCAACCAAAACTGTCATTTTGTGCCATAAAAAAATATGGGGCACATTCCCATGGGAGGATGTACCTGCCTAAGGACATTACAATCATTAAAAAAAAAATGCAGCTATTCGAAAAAATCCTTGCAGACCTGGACTCGATCTCATTCCATGAGGAACTTCAACCTGACGCGCATACCCAACCCACTTGACCATCGGGTCGCTCATTGTAGTAAGGATTTACGATAGCAGATATTGTTTTAAATGACATTAAATGTTAGTTTTTCGATCATAACTTTTTTTCTATTAAACAAATATCTTCATATGAGTACATGGTACCTAAGTTACACCATCTTCTATCGATTAAAAAAAAAATTGTCCAAATCGGTTCAGTAGATCAGATGTTATGTGCGAACAAACAAAAAAAAAAAAGTATACGCTTTGAATTGAGAACCTCCTCCTTTTTCGAAGTCGGTTAAAAACTAGCGAAAACCAAAATTGTAAACATGCACGAAACTGGTTGTTCAGAGTTGATCGAAGTGTCTTGAGCTAGGTGGCATCTTCTGATGACATTAATTAACGAAGAAATTAATTCAAAACCTTTAAAACTAATTGAACTTAAAATTAAAGTTTAAGAGCTTCCTTCTTGCACTTAGGATGAACCTTAGGAAGTACTTTTGTCATTTATTGCTAATTTTCAATAAATTGTCAATTTGTTTTAATTCAAATTTTTAGTTTCAACGATTTTAGTTCCCCTTGAGTCTAGTGTAGAAAAGAAAATAATATTTCTTGAAAAATGTACTTCTGTTTTTTGAAAAGTACGTTGAAAATTTTAGATGTTTCCCTTCAAATGCTTCAGTTATACAGGGTGTCCACTCCAATCGTGGACCAATAGCTAATTTCTAAACCGTTAGAGATAAGCATATAGTTTATTTAGGAAAAAATCTCCAAATTACGAAAGGAATTTTGGGTCTATTCAATGTTTTTCAAAAAATCAAATTTTGAAAGAGTTACGAAATTTAAATTTTTATACAGCCCCCCAGTCCTATCAATCATATTTAGTAAAACATTTTTGACACTGTAACGTTTAAAACTAAAAAAAAATCACTCTTCTGCGACAAAAATTGACCGAGTTATGACATTTTGAAAAATCAAGATTTTGAAGGATTTCGCATACGGTCCCTAAAGCGATCTCTCGATGACGTCATGAAACAATGCAAAATCTTGATTTTTCAAAACGTCATAACTCGGTCAATTTTTGTCGTAGAAGAGTGATTTTTTTTTTAGTTTTAAACGTTACAGTGTCAAGAATGTTTTACTAAATATGATTGATAGGACTAGGGGGCTGTATAAAAATTTAAATTTCGTAACTCTTTCAAAATTTGATTTTTTGAAAAACATTGAATAGACCCAAAATTCCTTTCGTAATTTGGAGATTTTTTCCTAAATAAACTATATGCTTATCTCTAACGGTTTAGAAATTAGCTATTGGTCCACGATTTGAGTGGACACCCTGTATATCAGCTCACTTTGTGAAAGGAAAAAAGAATAAAGGTATTTTTATTTCTTTATTAATATTTTTAGTTTAAAAGGTTATAATTGCTTTATTGAGTACATTTTACTTCAAATTAAAGTTAGGTTTTTATATTTTTAATAATATCGACGTTCACTTGGGTCAACTTATTGTTTTTTAGAGGAAAGGGGGGGGGCGATAGGTGTCAGTCAGCGTCTTGAAGGGGGCGATGAGCTCAAAAAGGTTGGGAAACACTGTATTAAAAATTATGTCAAATTATTCAATATTATTTAACCTAATTAGTAAATGAGGCATGGCATTATTTAGAAACAACTGTCAATATGATTTAAAACAAAAAAATTATCAAAACGAAATCGTCACTTTTTCCCATCGCAGTTGAATTAATGAATGAATCGTAATATATATTATGTACCATTGATTTAGCAAACCCTGAGTATTCTTTTACCCTGTCTAACCCCTGATTGATATATTATTCCCATAGCAAACCAAAGTGATCTTATTCAAACATGCTGTACATGAGCTTTTTTTAAAGACATAGTTCAAAAATTTTTACGAATGTTATGGAGAAATTAAAAAGCAATTGAACATTAAACATATAATAAAAAAATTTTTTATCCCTTTGGAAGCCCTCCCCCCCCTAAAATCCGCTACTTCCACAGAGTAGCTTTTGGGACGAATCCGCACTCTTAGGCACCTAAGATCGTCCATCAGAAAAAAGGTCAAGGTGGGCAGTAGCGTGAAGATCTCACAATACCAAAAACTCATGGTCTCTTATGAAAATTTCTTCTCCCTTGGAGAAAACAAACGAACAAACAAAAATATAATCACATTATCTACTGAATTAGTTAAAAAATTATGACTATCATCATTTGATACAACAAGACGAACTGTTACGGCATTTCGAATATTGCATAAGAGTTAGTTATTTTTACATCGGCAGCGATTTCTTTAGCACTTGGTAGTGCAACTGCATCGAACAGCAAGCACATCGCACATTGGCCAGGGAGTTCCGGCCACTTCGCGAAGTGGCCGGCCAAAGTCGCATATACGCAATTCATTTCCAGTACATCGGACTTTGGCCACACGCCCCGGCCAATGCGCGAAATGGCCGGCCAATTCGCGAAGTGGCCGGACTTCTATCTTTGGCCGTAACATATACAATTTTCAGAAATAAATTTTTATTCATCTAGTGTAACGAAATTGTGCATTAAAGTAAAACTGTAGACTTTTGAATTCGTTTTGTGAAAAATTTGCCCCCGATACATATGAATCTGACCTCTGCATCATTAGGTGCTAAGCACATGAAAGGTAGCATTTGCCACTAGAAATCAATAATGATGTCCTTGCCACAACGGGCAGCTTGTTTGATGGCAGTCTGGAGTCCAATTATTTCCCAGGTCCTAATCAAATTTGGTGCCTCTCTCACAAGAAAATATGCACATTTTTAAAGTAATAGGTTCCAAAAAAGGGAAGAAAGACAGAAATTTACTCCATTTCGGTGCTCCTAAAATTGTGGTGCCGAGGTTCTTTTGGAATACCAAAAATGGGGCAGTCAAATACTTGTCTTACTATTAGTTTCTTTGGGCTGGCCATGACGTTACTATTTTGTTATATCACCGAGTCCACACACAGCAGAAAACTACATTATTATAGAAAACCACAAGATTTGCCAAATGAAGACAGCGAGATTGAACTAAATAAAAGTGCACTGTAATCACTACTGGGGTTGCCAGATTTAAGAACTGTAAATACGGGACAGGCTCTTGGGGGGGGGGGGGGGGCAATTGAGAGATGAAGTCTAAAGGTTGAATTTTTACAACCTTGACTTTAGTATTAAACGTTTCTCACAAATATAAATGAAGAAAAACATATACACAATGATCATATGAATAAAACTTAATTTTCGACCATTGCAGTTATTTTTCGTCATGAATATTAGTAGGAAAAGGTTTAACACTAATTATTGTGAAAATTCGTATTTCCCTGTTATTAACCCCTTTTTCCTGATGCAGGCTAGTCATTTCAAATTTTGCCGGGGTAGATGGGCGGAGGGAGGGCAAAAGGTAAATTATACCAAATTTCAATGTAAATTATACCAAAAAAAAAGCAAAAGCCAAGCCCACTTATGTGTAAATACATTTATTTCCCAAAACCAGGGGAGAGGCTATTGACCACCGTCCTGATGTCCCAAATGACGGGTTTGTCTTGGCGTGAAAGATATTTTAGTCACTTCTACTGATGACTAATGTTTAGTATGTACTTTTTCAAAAAGCTAGTCGTACCAATGGGGAAATTTGAATGCAAAATAATTTTAATGAGTCAGAAACAAAAAATTTTATTACAATTGAGTAGACATAGAATTAAACCTTACTTTTTGAACTCACTATATGAAATTAACCTAAAACAAATAAAAAAAAATCAATATTCAATCTCTTTTGGGGAAAAACTACAGTTTTGTCATTATTATAACATAATAATTATTTTTATATAATATCGGAAAATTCTTTTTTTTTTTAAATCATATTTGCTATTTGATTTTACTGCTGCAATAAATCTTTCTAAGTTTTGATGGGCTTTAGGTTGCCATAAAGCTCACTGTAATTAATATTTCTGTCGCTCATTGTAAAAATTATGTATTTTCATGTTTTTAAAACGCGTATTTCTTTGCTAAATGGATTTAGTTACATCTTTTACCATAAAAGCGAAGCGAAGCAAATTTCAAAAAATTGAAATTGATTTTTTCAAAAAATATAGTAACTAATAGTAGCTGAACACATATATTTCTTTCATAATTAAAAATTTGAGAAGGGCTTTTTTGTATAATAAGGCATAGTAAAATCATTTACAAGGAGATACCCCACTTTTACAACGGACGTTTGTTGGATTGGTTGTCACAATAATTTCTGCTCTAAATGAATAGAGCACTAACATTACTTCAGATCAGGAAAATATTATACTTCAATCAATTTTCTTATCACTCTATTTCACATTTTTTATTTTACTTCATTTTTTTTTTAATTATGTTTCGTTTTGTAAAATGCTTTAGCCGTCTTTTTTAGCCGACTTTAGCCGTCCCGTATCCAGGTTCCCCGGGACGCGGGACAATATTTCAAAAAGCGGGAATGTCCCTTGAAATCCGGGACGTCTGGCAACCCTGCTACTGAGTGAGAGACGCAGACTGAAAAAACTATACAGGCAGACAGCTGGTGTGGTTCTAGGGAGGCGGGGACGGAGTGGAAGAGAGCCGTCTCAGCCAGGCGAGCGACGTTTTCTAGATTGCTGTCCGACGTCTTCGCACGAGGGCTTCTAAGGCTTTGCGCTACTGGAAAACATGGACTGAATCTAATAGCGTGCTTTTCTATCTCATTGTCAGTTCATCCGCGAAAATACTAAAGCTATTACTTAAAAAATTAATTATTCATCAAAAGTCAAAAACGCGTAAAAATAACTTTTTTCATTATAATACTTTTTTTATAATTCTGGAGTCAATGAACGACGGGAAGATAATATCTGATCTAAACCAAATTAAAACCCAATGCTTTTGAGGCTCTATTAGAAATGGTTGCAAACTACGGTTGCATTATAAAAACATCTATACTAAAATGCAACGTTTCTTGACAAAAACACCGTGACGTCAGCGTGACGTTTGCGTGACGTTAGCCTATGAAAAACGAGCTAGATAAAACGTCACAGCCTACTTGGCGAATAAGAGGAGATCGCCAACTGCTTGTGAGCTCTTATTGGCTCCGCCCGTAGTGACGTCAGTGCCAAGTTAAGTTGCATTCTAGTATAATTCAACATTTTTTTTAATGGCGAAAATGAAGTTTTTTCACACTTTATAAACACTTTGGGCCTTTGCGCGACCGGAAAGTATTAATCGATTTCGATATTTTTTTTTTTTTTTTACTTTTGTTCGTCTTGATGATTTGCAACTTTTCCGCACTATTACAACTTCTAAATAAAAATATGAGTGCTTTCGACCCACATTATGGTAGATATGAAGCAATGACAACTGATAGTTAGCCTGGCAGAAAATACTTTCTTTAAATAATAAGTCCTGCTTCTTCTACCTGAAACGAAATTTGTCCTGTAAAGCTATCCGAAACGTGGAGCAATATAGTTATTTTCCTAATCAGTTAGCAAAGTATACGCAAATATTTCTCAAACATGCTTTATTATTAATGTATTGTCTATTTTTACTCAGACTGACAATAATTTACTTCCGAGCGCATCATTAGCGGAAGAGCCATTTCCCGCACATCTTAGTACACATTCCTCTTGGCCATTCACAAAAATGGACACTCCGGAATCAACAATGCTCAAATGTTCCGCTATTAATTTGAAAACAGAAACGCTTCATTACTTCCCTAAGCATTACTACACGAGGATGAGGAACAGTATTCAGGATCCTAATGGTTAAGCTAATATCACTGGTAATAAAAATTAAGCGCATGATTATTCTTCTAGATTTATTTTCTCATCTCATGTAATAATTCCGTAGTTTGTTAGCACAGGAAGGATGACATTAGGGCATCGTAGCAGCCAGGGACCGCACGGAAGAATTGTAGGCGGATCCGTTATGGACCATTTCACAGTCTGCAATCGCCGATGAGCTCTTGTCGAGTATATAAGACGAAGAGCTAATCCCCGAACCATCACATAAACTTCTTACAGCTCTCAAAGCAGTTTGGGATTTTTAAGGATATATCATACAAGTTGAAGGAAAGTAATAAGATATGAAGCATTCGGTAAGTGGCTCGTTTCACTTTTACCCATTCAATGCGCTCTTTCTAGGTTAGAGGGGAGTGATTGTTTTTATCATTCAATGTGATAGTAAGCTCTTGGGGTTATCAAATTGCTTTTCTTTAATTCGGTTAATTAAAAATGAATTTGGATTTGTTACTAATTAAGTATTTATGGATAATAACTTTAATAACAGAAATAAATTGTGCGATTGATTCTCTTCGTCCAAATTTGATTCCCAGTGGAGAACTTAGGATAATGTTTTAGGGTTAGTTTCCCCCTAATATGTGCTAATAAAGGGTTTAATTTGTTTTCTTTTTTAACAATCAGGGAAAATTTATGTGCCTCAAAAGTTGAAAATGTATTCAAATACGGCTGAACTAACATCAAAATTTATGAAAGATTTTGAATTTATTGAATAGATAATTTTTGTTAGGAAACAGCATTAAAATTAAAATTCTGCACTAAAACTTTAAACACATCTGATTTTGTCTATGAGAAGTTTCCGTTCTGTTAAATTGGGTCTCTTTAAGGATCATGGGACATATGGGACCCCTTAGTTTAAAATTTCATTAAATCATCGAATATAAATAATTTATAAACCATGTTTCTTCAAATAGAATCTTAAAAATGGCAAAATAATAGTAAAAATTTATTGTTTAAAAAATATACTTTATTTGAAGACATCACAAATTTCCATACTTACCGCAAAGCTTATGGCTTCCAAAGATTAAATTTTTTATGCGAGTTAAAACTTTGGATTTTCGAATATTAGGTATGATAAATACTTGCTAAATAAATGGCATGGTAATTAAACGTATGCTTAAATGAATCAATTGAATTCAGCTTCTGGCACAATCCCTCCTATCTTTTTCCATCAAAAATTGAAGCACACAAACATAGAAAAGTTATAGTCAGCTAGCTAAAGTAATTTTTATTGACTTTTTTAGGCCGAGTAAATTTGACCTAATAAAAATTGCTCCCAGTGACGAGATCAAATGTGTGGCGCATTAGTGCAGAGTTTATTTCACAAATTGTTTCTAAATTATTAGGTTTAAAAACATTCAAGTACATTTCACTTGCATAATACTGATGTTGAATATTTGCGTGAATCAGCTAATTAAGATTTACAAAATTCAGCCACGTTAGCGTTCATTGTTTTTGAAATGTGTTGTATATAATTTGATACTTGTAGTGATATCACTTTCAACTGTCTAACTGCTTTTTCAACTAATAAAAGTTCTGTTTGTATTGATACATTTTATTTGGCAATAGTGTTTTGGCAACATGTTTTGAATTTTCGAAAGAAGAGTATACATATTCTTGTTGTAAAACATATTTCATGTCCAATTTAATTCAGAGACTCCATGTTTAAAATTTAACGGATAAATATTCTTTAAATAAACACACATAACTTTTTTTTTGCAAAGCATTAAATTTATTTTTTATTTATAGAAGGTAGTGGGTTTTTTTTTATTTGAAAAAACATTGTTCGATAGTTTAATATCAAAAGAAAACAATTTATGAATCTAATTTAAAATATTTGAAAGCATTTACTGGATCCTTGTACCGGAGATAGTAGATTTTTATTTATTTTGGTTTAATATTGTCCTTTTCGAAAATAAAAGACTCTTATTGAACACGTTTGAAGGAGTTTCAAATATTTTGCCGAATCACCAGTATAGACGAAAATAATCTTTTACTTTACTTCGTTTGTTAATGACGCTTGTAAATGTAAAAACAACTTTCAAGAGTTTGATGAAGCACTAGTTTTTTTTTTTTTTTTTTTCGCTGAGTATTGTTCAAGAAAGAAGTAATAAATTAAAGGTATTGAACTCTGTATCGAAGAAATTTCAAATGAATATTCTCATCTTAATCGAAGAATATTAAAATCACTTACACTAACTCTCATAACCTTTTAATGATATGTCACGTAAATGTAAAATGTTATAGTTTTATCTTAAAATATTTGGCCACACAAAGAAATGTAAGAAATTATTTGTATTCGCTATTTTCCAACAATGTTTGCTCCAACGGTCTAATTAATTAAACATAACAAAAATGGGGTCCTTGTAATGCATATTTTTCCGCATTTTTGCTTTTGTTTCTCCAATGTTAGAAATACTCTTGAAAACTTACGCTAATATATTGCGTACGTTGCCTTTTGAATAAGTAATATTTGTAAATCTTTTAACAACGTTAAATCTGTAATTCAAAGGGAATTATTATAAAAATCGAATTTTTTCCTTTATGAAAAATCCAGTCTGAATGTATTGCTGCCAGCCAGGCGGGCAGTTTGAGGCACGCTGCTTCCCTTTTCAACTGCACCGTAATTTAAAAGTGACGTCTGGCAAAGTACACACATATCATAGGCATCCGTTTATAGGGTAGGCAATCATTCACACAAGGAAAAGACAAGGACTGGAGAGAGAAGGTACACCCATGCCCGAGACGGGATTCGAACCCGGGACCACTCCATCCCGGTCAGACTTCTCTGACCCCTAAACAAGGTCGCCAGCAGTCCGAATGTGTTTTTCCAAATCAGGTTGATTTCAATTTCAGTTTTTACTGCAAAAATGTTTTTTAACTCCAGTCTTTGGAAAAAGGATATTCCGTAAGAACCGATTTAGAAGAAATTACTTGATGGAAATTAAACACTTTGAAACGAAATTTCAAAGTTTTTATATATGATTTAAAAGCCACTGGAAATTTTTAATGGAATTAAAAATAGAAAGTAAAAACGAAAAGAAAAAAAAATTACCTCTGAAATTTCTCCTCAGAATTTTAACCTGTTAATTATACGATCGATGCATGACACTTCTAGCGGAATTGAGCTGCACTGGAAAAATATATATTTGCAACTAGTGAGAATTGGTAAAATAATCCTGGTATAGTTTCGAGTGATTGATGGTTTTCCAAAAACATCCGGAAAAAAAATAAATACAGCTGAGTAAATTTTCATGGAGTCACTTTCTGAACTATCATTCTAAACCGTCCGTTTTTTTTTTTTTTTTTTTTTCTCTGATCTTAAGCTTTTTATCGCTTTAAGGGGTTACAGTACCTCAAAAAGGACCAAACTATCAAAAAAATGTATTGTTTATTTAAAACTAAAATTTATTTTTAACACACGGAAAAATTTCATTGATTTAGCTGCATTAAGTATTTAAAAATTAATGAGTGACTTTTGTTAGGTCACGCCCGCTATGTGTTCAAAGGAAACTGAAACTTTAAAGTGCTTTTTCGCGATGATCCTTTTTTTTTTCTTTCTTTCTTTCTTTTTTTTTTTTTTTTTTTTTTTTTTTGTATTTCTGTGTCTTGTTTATGGATCTGCAAAGGATTTTTTCGAATGAAGATATGGCTTTAAAACAACATTTTTTGCACTCAAAATAATGTATTTTACAAAACTGAACAGAATAATAATTTATAAATTACTAAAATTTTTAGAGCATGTTATACCTTTAAAAACAAGATTCGTTAAGAAACTTTTATGATTTTTTTTTGCATAATAGATCACAGAATATTTTGTAACAAATGTGTAAGCAAAATAACACATTTTTAAAGGGGGTTATTGGTATCATTTGGCAAAAAACATGTTCAAAACAGCTTCAAAAACGAAAAAGCCTTAGCGTTTTTAAAAAATTACATTTTTCTATTTTTTTTTTTTTAATTTTTAGAAATAACTGCAATACTTTAAATATTTTAAAATAATTATTGATTGTCAAATAAGTGTATATGAGAAGGCTTAAAAGAATTACAAGTTTCACTTAAACTTAAGAAAATTCCTGCGAAAGTAATACGATCCCTTAAAAATATAATAATTAGCAACCACCTGTCATTTCTTACGCAACTGAGACATCCTTCGTTATCGTTGCATTTGAAGCCCATGTAATCTAAAGATTCCTCATAGACAACTAATTTAATTTTTTTTTAATGTGATTAAAAAAATGTGACAGTTTAAACTTTTTAATGTGATTTTTTCAATGTGACCCCCTCCCCTTAAAAATATGATAATTAAATAACCACCTGTCATTTCTTACGCAACTGAGACATCCTTCCTTATCGTTGCATTTGAATCCCGTGTAATATAGAGATTCCTCATAGATAACTAATTTAATAGTTCATTCAACCAACGCAGGGATTGCATAATTTCTTAATTTAATTTAGATAAGCAACTCTGTCTATTTCAATACCATCAAAAAACAATTTTCTATCTGGAATGTAAATGATTAGTCGTAGATTAATATGTCGAGCACACTTCGAGGCTCTGACATAATGATAAAGGAAAGTGACTGCGGTAGTTACTTTCTCGATACGGGAATTAATGATCTTGTGTGCCTCTAAGGGTAATTAAGAGTAAGCTAAGTGGAATAAACTTTTAATCTATCTTACGTTTCGTAGTTTTCCTCCAAAACTGTCCAAATGTATGCAGGTTCCCGCTATGCAGATTAGTGAGTTAAAATTAGCTAGCAATAAAGCTTTAGGTCAGTTACTTCGAAAACTAAAGAATAAGCAATAGATTTGAATGCAGGAATGAAATCAATTTACGTAAGGGAAATTTTTCCATGGCTTGGAGAAAATGATGCCTAACTCTAATAGATTAAAGTGTAGATTTCTCAATTTCTTACTTTTTATGGACGAATGCATACAGTGGGCGCCGCTTTATTGAATCAGTGGTTAATTTAATCATCTGCTTCAATGAATCAAATTGCCAAAAACAGAACAATATAAAGCCCTATTGAATTAGGCGCTTTATTGAATCAGCCTCTTTATTAAATCAAAACTGTTTAGAACAAACGTAATTTACATAAGCGGTGGCCACTCTGTGTTGCTAAAAAATTATAATAAAAGTTTTAAATTAAGTACAACGTGAACACTTGATATCGAAATTTTTATAGAAACCAAAAAAAATCGAAAACATTATTTTGACAGAAGTAAAATTTGCACTTCGATTACATGTTACTGTAAAGTTCTGAAGTGCAAAATGTAACCTGTACGACAATAATTAATTACTTTGGATTAAGGGTATGTCCATAAATGACGTCGCGCTATTTGCAAAATATTGCACTTTCTCCCTCCTCTGTCACAATTTATAACTATATCCTCCCCTTGTCACATGTGACAGTATATTTTACTAACATATTACTATAAAAAAGGTTTTTATGTGCGATGTCAAGCTTCTTGTCACTCCCTCCATCCCTCTGTCCCAAGCTGTCACAACTTCACGAACCTCTATTCCTTCAAAGCGTGACATTATTTGTAGACTGCCCTTGAATTAAGAAAAAGTTTTTGTTTTGGTCAAAAAAGCATTTTTTATAAATTGAAACAATGTATCTTCTGCGTACTTTTGGTAGTTCTGAGTTTATTTATTTTTTATTTATTTACTTATTTATTTTCTTTCTTCTTTAATGAAAAATAAAATTAGTGCATATCTATCTTCAAAACTGGACGCACTTTTAATGCATTTTCATTGCGAGAATCTTTAGCTGAGCTCTCTCAGAGTTTTTCAAAACATTTGTTGCACAAAAAATACTCTTTCCTTTCATGTTTCAAAATTTCACGTTCTGAATAAAAACTTTTTTTAAAAACCTTTGACTAATAACATTTGTTTGTAAATTTGCAGCTTCTTGCTTTGTGTGTTTTAATTGGGATCTATCTCTCCCACGCTGGAATTATTCATGGTGGACATGGCGGAGGAGGAGGACACGGCTTCATCATTCATCATGGTGATTTGGAAGGCCACGGAAGTGGACTGGGTGCTCACATAAGTGGACATGGCGGCGGCGGAAAAGTTCTCATTGCTCATGAAATTGGAGAATATGGAGGGCATGGTCTCGGAGGGCATGGCATAGGAGGAGGACACGGAGGTGGACATGGAGGCGGACATGGAGGCCTTGGTGGTCATGGAGGAGGAGGTGGCGGTGGTGGTGGTGAAATAATTAGAGTGCCAATCATCAAACACGTACCAGTCGTCAAGCATGTGCCGGTTGTGAAAAATGTTAAAGTGGTTAAGCATGTTCCAGTAGTAAAACACGTTCCTGTTGTTCAGCATGTCACTGTTATTACTAGTGGCGGTGGAGGTGGTGGACATGGTGGAGGAGGCCATGGTGGTTTTGGAGGTGGACATGGTGGTTTTGGAGGAGGACATGGTGGTCATGGAGGTGGTCATGCACATTTATTAGGAGGACACGGTGAATTAGGCGATCATGATGGATGGTGGTGACTTCCAATAAAAATATGCATTAAATGTGAAAAAATTAGTTCACTGACTTCATCAAGACCTCATCAAGAAGTTTTGAAAAGAAAGTATATTACGGGTACTAGTTAGTAATACTTTTAAAAGAATGAAAGGTAAATCTTTTACTCATTGGCTGCTGGTGATAAAAGATAATTTTCTGCGTTAATGTTTCCTAAATTTTAAAACACAAAAGATGAAATTCATGCTTTTGACATGGTGGAATCAACGCATCATGAGTGCTGAAAAAGAAAGTTTTTAGAGACTCTCATTAAATTAGATCATCTTTTTCTCGCACATTTCTGTTATCCAGCCAACAAGAATGAAATTTTTGAAAGAATGTCCCCTCTTTTGTATAACTACGCTATTTACATAAAAGCGCATCTAAAGGTTTAATTTTCAGGCTCATTTTTTACTTAATTTATTCAACGTAACAATTCAATTTCGTAACAAAATGTTGTAAACGTCTGAATATTGCAAATAAAGGATTCAAAACACAAATAAACTGATTTCCAGAAAGACTTCAAAAAACTCAAAAATAAATGAAAAACAGCATTCATAAAAGCCGCTGTCTTGTACTGCTTGAAAGAAGTGATTATATCTCATTATTTGTAGCACTGGAATGTATTTTTTTACCCAGATTTGCAACGAAACTATCACAATGAGAAAGAAAAGATTTAGTTCATTTGTGTACTGAATCCTCCAATTGTTACCTCTTGTAAAAGTTTGAGATGTAGAATATTTACATGTAAAATAATGTAAGATGTTAAAGAAATGTAAAATGCTTTTAAAATATGTAAAGCGTTTAAAACTATGAAAAATAAAATTTTGCCGTGTATTCTATGTTTTGTTTTTCTAAAGATATAGTTGAATTCTGAAATAGCCATTATTTTCATGGTCATATTGCAGAAAACACTGTGTGCTGAAATCATTTTAAATTACCTTTCGGGGGCAATGTTCCTTTAATTCTAAAGAGTTGCATTTGCTTCAAATGTAAATTCATTATAAATTTTTTTAAAAAAAATGCTAATTTGTTTTAAAAATGAAGGGCATGAGCAATGCGCGTGTATACATTTAATGAGAATTTATCAATGAAATCAATACCTATTGAAAAAGTTTGTAGGTAAAAATATGCATTTAGTTAGGTGATTATCATCCACCAAAGGAGACACGGAAGGAAATCCAACTTTTATTAAGTGAAATAATAAAACTGAAGTTTTTAACCATAAAAATTACAACAAATTTGTAATAATGTAAGATATATCATCACATAATGAAGCATATATCTTCAATAAAAACAATTTTAATAGTTAAAATAACATTTTATTAATAAAATATCTTTGAACAACAATATGAAATGAATATCTACAAGTAATATATGTATGACTAACATTTTACATAAATGCACATCTCCTAATAAATTGATTTTAAATATAAATGTGAACTAGATACTAATTTACAAATGTACAAAATATGGAAATTTGAAGTACTGTTATCTATAATTTCGTCCAAAAAAAAAACAATTAATGGGCACTAAAATCAGGCATAAAATTTAAAACATAAATTTCATCATAGCAATAAAAAATCACTGTAAATTTTTGAATTGCTGTAAAGCAGTCTTATAATTTTAATTTGTAGTTAAAAGTTAATTGAGAAAGCTGTTTGAATATTTTTGCTGGAATAATATTTACCAATAAAAGTGACGAGGTTGAAAGTCTGTTTTACTTATTTCATTTTTTGGCACATTCATTTTTATTGGCACATTCATTTTCAGTTTTTAAATGAAAAAGATTTAAAACCCAAACAATACTTGAAAAATGACAAAACAACAAGGCATTGAAAAGCTATTGCACATAGTTGATATTATAATTAGCTGCTTTTATACATTTAAATAGTTTTATTTTAGATGTAAGCATTACGACAATGCTGTACCAAGGATATTTTCTATAATCTATGATACTTACACGCAAAGTGAAGTACATTTCACTTTGCTAATGTCTTTCAGTCACAATTGAGCGCTGCAGGTTTTACACATGTGAATACTAATGACAATTTAAGGAAAGTGTCAAAAGATGCTTATCACTTGGAATATGTAAATGATAAATGAAAGATATGTAACACTAACCCAACATTTTACGAACATTTCCAACAAAAATGAAACGAAATTAGAGGATGAATTTTCATCTGGAAAAATACATGGCGGGTTTAATTGTTTTGTTTAACATACCTCAAATTTAACAAGGTATGGTATGCTGTTTCATTTTAGTAGAACATATGCAGACTACCTACAGTAGAACTGTATAAAGAAGCTGTATAAGAACTTTCCTTTGATTTACTGTAAAACAAGAAATTTGATTTTTTTACACACATTTTTGTTTGAATAAATCCGAGAAAATGTGAGCTTCATCCCATGAATAATAATAATTCAATAAGTAGTTAGTGTCTTTTTCTTTAAGATATTTTATACATGAATAAAATTTTCGGATATTTGCTGCAATATATACTTAGAGATGAAATGTTGCATTCCGTTCCCTTCGCTACCCTCACCTAGTATCTAGAAAAGAAAAAAAAAATACTGCTTAAATATGTTAGCTATTTTTTTCAGTCAAAATTTGTTATTTTTTAATTCATAAAATAATATAAGAAAAGTAAACTATAAAGTATATCACTCAACAGTTACAATAGTTGCCTATCTCATTTTTAAACATAATAATTATCGATTTAAAATCAATATTTTATTATTTTCCTTGCTACGATACTGGCACAAATTTAGTTTATATGACTGATGCGTAGTAACGAGTGAAACATATGTGACACATCTTTAAAATTTTCCAACTTATAAAAACATTCTAAACTTTAATTCTCTACTTTTAGTTTAACTACAAAATCTAACCAGTAATCAAAAGATAACACATTTTTTTGAGTGTACTAAAATGTTTGAGTATAAATCAATTGAAAATGGAAAATTACGGAAGAATGAGACAGCTACATGAGTGATAAAATAAAATGGAAAAAAATATCTAGCTTATCCAGCAGACGTAGCAGATTAAAATCAGGCAAGACTAAAGTTGTAACATCTACTATAGAAGCTAGAAATATTTTTTTTGCAATTTATTTCGGCCTAAATGCGGCTGTTCTTTCCCTCCGGACTTTCTTTTACTGCACCCCCCCCCCTTCCTTGTTTTTTGAGATATGCCACTATTGTTAATGGCGAGTGATCTGTTAGTAAATAATGTACATAAGATGGAGCAAATATAAGCAAATATCGTACTAAAGAATAACGTTTTATATGAAGTTTCAGTAAAACATAGCAATATAACAAAATGTCTTTCATATTAAACAACTTTCGGAAATACAGGGTGTCCACTCCAATCGTGGACCAATAGCTAATTTCTAAACCGTTAGAGATAAGCATATAGTTTATTTAGGAAAAAATCTCCAAATTACGAAAGGAATTTTGGGTCTATTCAATGTTTTTCAAAAAATCAAATTTTGAAAGAGTTACGAAATTTAAATTTTTATACAGCCCCCCAGTCCTATCAATCATATTTAGTAAAACATTCTTGACACTGTAACGTTTAAAACTAAAAAAAAATCACTCTTCTACGACAAAAATTGACCGAGTTATGACGTTTTGAAAAATCAAGATTTTGAAGGATTTCGCATACGGTCCCTAAAGCGATCTCTCGATGACGTCATGAAACAATGCAAAATCTTGATTTTTCAAAACGTCATAACTCGGTCAATTTTTGTCGTAGAAGAGTGATTTTTTTTTAGTTTTAAACGTTACAGTGTCAAGAATGTTTTACTAAATATGATTGATAGGACTGGGGGGCTGTATAAAAATTTAAATTTCGTAACTCTTTCAAAATTTGATTTTTTGAAAAACATTGAATGGACCCAAAATTCCTTTCGTAATTTGGAGATTTTTTCCTAAATAAACTATATGCTTATCTCTAACGGTTTAGAAATTAGCTATTGGTCCACGATTGGAGTGGACACCCTGTATATACCAAAGGAATTAAAAGCTACTGCTTAGAGAAATATAACAGTAATGTTCAACATAAAATTTTCAGTCGTTGATTTTTTTTATTTATATTAATATTTTTTAGTGTAACTACTTATAGACCATGTGCTTGTTTTCATCTGTAACTCTTTTTAAGTGATATGAAACATTACAAATTAATAACTCATAAGAATTTATGATAGTAAGCGCTGTTTAAAGAAATATTATTGAACAAATTTGTGGCTATAGCATTAGGAAAAAGGGAATTAAATTTCATTTTTAACTTTTTCTTTGACTAAAAAAAAATTCCACGCACGAGTTCATTCTTAAAGATGTTTTTTTTAACACGTTGACTGCCTAACTACGGAATAATCCGCAGCATGCCATTTTAACTAACAGAATCGACTTCAGTCAGCGTTAGATCGTAGGTGATAGATTTGCCGTTTTTGTCTAGATTTGAATTTATGTGTTGTACACTGACATTAATATAAATATTAATATTAAACTCCTGAGGAGATATTAGTTAACCAAAACTGGCTGACAGTTACTCTGTTTTTTTGCCCAGCTCATATGCTCCGAAGTTTTGTTAACTTGGTAGTCAACGTGTTAATATGCTGACGAATAATCAAAATCTAAACGGCCCGTAAAACATAAATAAAAGAATTATATATAGATTTAGATTTCCTTAAGTAAATTAGTAATTCAAAACAAAACGGAAAGAAACGAAGCAAAAAAAATATTTTTACCTTTTACGCATCGTCCTTTTATTAGCTGTGTTTTTGGTCACCATAAGATCGCTCCCTCTTTTCCTCTCTTGACTCATATTTCTGCTCAGTACGCTTTTCTTCTGCATATTCTTTTTGTTCAATAACAGAGCTGCCGCCTCTTGCCCCAAACTCATAATTTTCTTCTGTCTGCACAATTTTCTCGTCCCCAAGCGAAGTTTGCTGTGGGTATGCGGTGGATTTTCGAACTTGACCGTCCAAAAGATCTTTTGATAGCTTCCCTAAATGTGGAATTTGCACTTCATAGTCTTCATCTCGGTACTGTTTGATTATCCCTCTGATGGGGGTATCACTAAGCTCATAGGCTGGACTATCATGCAAATAAGAAATTGGATTAAGTTCTCCAATAGAGCTGTAAACTGAATGTCCTAATTGGTCATTATCCAAAAGAACAGGTAGCCTGCCACCCACATACTTTTGTATGTTGTAAGATCTTAAAATGCCCCTTGGTTTTTCAAGCAAGACTATTTTTTCCTCATCCTCTATGGATGAGCTATCATCATCTTCTGATTTATCGTAATTTTTATTTTCTGTATTATATTTCTCCTCTTTATAAGAATTTGTGTCATACTTCTCTTGTTTTACATTTTCATCATCTTTCGTTTTATATTCTGTTTGTTCGATTGGTTTTTGAGTATCTTCACTGTAGTCATCAATAGGTTCTTGCACTGGATAGTTGTTCTTAGATTGATCAGTTTCAGTTGGTGCGCTCTCAGTTTTCTTTTCTTTACCTGAATCAGGCTCAGATTTTGAGACAATTTCTTCGTCTTCTTCACTGATGTCGGATTTGGAACGGGTAATTATCACTTGATCCTTATCCAATATGTCCCCAGAATGAATATTTAGTAACTGCCCATCAATTTGAACACCAGATGTCAACTCATGCAACGGTAGCAGTCTGTAGGAAAGCGAATGTCCTAGCGAATGTCCTAGTGAATGTCCTAATGAGTGTCCTAACGAATGTCCTAAAGAATGCCCTAATGAAAGTCCTCCATTTATTGGGTGATGATCATGATGAAGATTTGATGTATGTATGTGAGATATTTCACCAGCGCTGTGCGTTGTGGGTACAACCACTATATTATGAGGCCGATATCTAGCTACTTGAACGTTATCATGATCGTCATCATGTATTATTTGAGTATTATGATGATCATCTCCGTGGCTGTTTAGAATAACAGCTCCGTGAAGGTTACTTAAACGATTGTGACTCAATCCTTCATCTTGTACATGCAATAAAACCGGCTTATCAGAATGAATTAAATGAGACCTAGCTTGTCGGAGACTGATTCCTAGATTATGACCTGATGACGAAACTAACACTGGTCTTTTGTACGCAAGTGGTATTGAGACTGGTGAATGCTTTTCAAGTTGTTCGTTGTTATACAACTTCCTATATGCATTTGAGTATGATTGCCTGACTTTGGGAAGCCTACTGATGTATGTACGAGGTTTGTAAATAGGAAGGAACTCTTGAGTCCCCAATTTTGGTGCTTCTACAACAGTGATACCCCCTTTAACAGGGATTTTCGAAACATATCTGTACAGAAACGGATTCAATGCTTTTGAATGACTACGATCCGTTATTCCATATACTGGGCTGTAGCTATGACGGTTTACATCTTGATTCAATCCATCCCAGCCGTTGTATGCTCTTGGATGCGAATCATAATTTGATTCATAATTTGTAGATGGGTAAATGTCATAAGTTCCTTTAACAACAACGTATTTCAAACACAGCAAGAACAATGAGAGAACCTAATCAAAAATAAAAAGAATAATTTTACTACAAAAATAATCCTCATGAGTATTAAAACTACAAAGTGCAAGTTTAAGCATCCCTGCTTGTGGGAATTAGAAAATATTCTTAAAAAAGTGAAAAAAAAAACATTGATTTTTTTTAAACAAAAAAATATTTAAGAGCGTTTCGTGACTTGAAGGAGCAGAGCTCAATATTTTTTTACTAATTCCGCGACACCCATCACATTTTTACTGCTCTAAAGCTACTAGATAATACAAATTTGTCTTCTTCGCAAGCACCTAATACATTCTAAAACTGAGTTATGCACTCTGCTTCTTAAACAGAGAATTGGGGCCAGATAGGGCCGTGGTGGGTTCCTGAGCCTAGAGCTCATGTGTGGTCCTTCCCCTTTCTACTTTTTCTGCACGCCAAACCATGATTCACTATGTACTATTATACTTTAAGCTGCTTTTATGTTTTATATGAATTATAGCAAGGTGGCAGCTGATCTAGTAGTTCAACATTCCAGTATGCTATCAGAAAGAACTTTAGGTCGTAAAAGTAAATTAATCCGTATATATCACTTAGCAGGGCATTTTATTGACGAACTTAGTACTTATTTTTCTTTGTATACCTACTCTTGAAATACCGTTTTAAAATGATCAAAAATATAAAATAAATATTGAAAAAAACTATCTGATTTATATTTCTTGAAAAGGGGGACTTTATTTCGGCTGCACCAAATGTCGAGCCTTTGTCTCTCTGGCGCATGCGTTAATCAGGGCCTGTACAGAACCATTGTTATTCTAACATCATAGCAGATCTTTTATTGTTAACACAAATGTATTCTAAAATTAACGAAAATTGTAAAAATCACTGCCTTTTTAGTTAAAATTAATGGATTGCGGAAATTTAAAGGTAATATGTAAACAGAAAAATTACTTGTTTTATGTAATAGTGCCCATCGCAACCTTTTTGTCCAAAAGCATTAAACAAATAATTTTTAAAAAAAAATTTTAAAAAAACATTGAAGAAAATTTTTAAAAGAAGAAATTCAAATTTCCTCCAAAAAAATGGAATTCAATGAACATCCATTTTTTTTCAGGCTCGTTTGTAGGATTTTAAGATACTATCCGATTCAATACCTTGATTTTGTATTTTAAGTTTTCCTAAATTGCAACTTCTCCACCTTAGAACATTAAAAATATAATAATGTAAAAATGAAGCGAAATTTTTAAAATCCACAAAGGAAAAGCGAAATCTTGCTTTTTTTTTTTTTTTTTTGGAATTTTCAGGCTCGTTGTTCAATCGGAAGATATTATCCATTTTATATAATATTTTTTTTTCAATTTTTTAATTCTTCAACAATCGCCACTTTTCCTCGTTATCTAGAAATATAATTTAATATACATGTATGCTATATTATAAGCACATTTAATTTCATGTTCGATTTAATTCTATCTGAGGATTGACTTGAAAATATATAAATAATGCGGGTAGTTTCTTTGCTGATGATCTGTGGTGCAATTCATATGCAGCATTCGGTGTGTGTGTGTGTGTGTGTGTGTCCCCCAAAAAAAACAAGGGAACTTTACAAGGAGAAAAAAATTTCAGATATGGTGCTCATAGGAGTGAGTAAGACATTTTTTTAAACTGAATGCTTTTGAACTTCTCGCTTCTCTAATTCCTTAGCAGAATGTAAAGGGTTAATATAATACTCTCTTCCGCTCCAGATTTAAATAATGGCTTTAAAACTGTTCAAAACTGAAAAAAAAATTGGAGAACGCCTTTTCCAGGCAGTGAAGCGTGATGGGGGGAATGGGGATCACATTTGGATTTAGGAAGTCATTTTACATAGGAATCGGCATGAATGGTGACAGAGGAGTTTATATCATAAAACTATACATACAATTTTAAGAATTGTATTCCTTTCATACAAAAAAGGAAATTCGTGGTATCTTTTGACTACATAAACCCTAAAAAGAGACAAAATTTTTAATTCGAAGTACAACAAAATTAAAATAACCTGAAAGTCATCCAATTTAATCTCTGGATTATGGTGCTGGCTCAGAATTTTCTATAAATATTTTCAAAAAAGCCAATTAGCCTTACCTTTGGATCGGATTCTAGTAGCTTCTATGCAAGGAGTACTTTCCAAAGATAAAAAAATAATATTCTTACTTACTTCATAGCAGATTAAGAACAACTGATTTTCAGATAAAATACTTAATCAGATTGTGAATAAACGTCAAAATTCCTTGGTTCATTGAAGCTAAGCAGAAGTAAAACTCGTAAATATAAATTGGCTAGTCTAGTGGCAATCAGTGCAATCTAACCAATTGGTTTGGAATTAAATCCGTTTACTGCTTTGGTAGTAATATAATTTGGTCTCTAATAGTCGTCAGGTGGTTAAAATTTAACACTGTGTTAGCATTTATGCTCAAACAAAAAAAGAGCATATTTCCGTTTGGGGATTCTTTTTAATACTGAGGTCGGGAGTAAGACTTAGTTGCAATTATTTAATATCCTGTGTTAGATAGTACTCCTTTCCAGGTGTTATATTTGCAGTATCGATATTGGATGGAGTATCATTTAATCGTTAACCAAAGAACGGGGCTGCGTTTAACTTATTACCATTTGCAGACCTAGTGCAATCCCCGAGACCGGCACCCATTTTTTTTCATGTGGCCCCACCATTGACGGAATGTCATTGCCACGAGAATTTTGACACCCAGTTTCCCCACTAGATGGAGGCACCTGGGCTCTATTCGATGCGAAACTGCCCTAGGAATTTAATTTTGCCAAGAGATACTATACATGCATGTTTGATAGAGGATGTGGATATGAAGGATTAAAAAGCAATGAGAAAATTCAAGTAATATCAATTCAGGTTTCTTTAGGTGCCTATAACCAGCAAACGCGAACACATTTTTCCTATTAAATGAACATGCAAAATTTTTGATTTAAGAAAAGTTTCGCAGAGAAATTTTTATTCTGAATTTGCTTTATGAGGCAAGTATATTGCAAATATATTGCTTAATCGTAAGCGTTAACGATAAATTTTTACGCATTTTATAAGTTTTCAAACGATAATTTTGAACTAGTTCCACCTTGAATTAATTGTGATTAAATGGACCAAATTTCCACGTTCGTGAATAATGCACAAATAGGTTTAAAAGATTTATCATTCACTAGGAACAACGATTTAAAGTTCTAAGACAAGTAAATGAATATGCATATTCAATGATGTTGATTAAAGATCTCTCAACCTCAAAATCTACACATTCAATAATGATTGAAACAATTAAAATCGTGGCAAAACTATGCATATACTTTATTTATTTTGGGAAACGTTAAAAACTAAAATTTAAAAAAAAAACTAAATTTAAAAAAACAATTAATAACGATCAAAATACTTATCTACTCTAAGCAACCTCATTATTTTCAAAAAAGAACGGAATGTCGCGATATCGTCAACTTTTCTTCTTTTGTTGTCCCTGGCTAAATGTATTAGTGACCAAGGTAACCAATAAAGTGACGGTAGCTTAAAATTTCAAGGAATGAAGATTATTTAGCCAGTTCCATTTAGAAGAAAATATTTTATAACCCTATTTATTGAAAGAAAAAAGTTGATAACAAATCCGAGCTGTTCATTCACTTAGAAAGGCGGAGGAGAATTTACTGGTCGGACTAATCCGTTATGGTGTTTTATGCTCTATAAAATGAAATAGTAATAAGAGCATTTCAAGATAAATCTACCACCTGATCTTTAACAGATAAACGAATTTAAATTCCTTAACGTTGAGTAAAAAGTGTAAGTGCGTATACAAAAAACACACTGCACTGAATTACACAAATATACCTGCACAATTGTATTATTCAATGGAAGCAACAAGAAATATTTATTATTGTTGACTGAATAGACTATTTTTGCGCGTTAGTAAAAGTAAAAACTCAACCATGGTGGTAAAAATGAATAAGAAAATTATTAAATTGATAAAGAAACGTATGTAAATATTTTTTTACGAAAATAGCATACAAAGTATTATTCTATTGGAAAATAAATAAATAAACAAAAGGTACACACTAATGAAATTATAGTCAACACCGTTTAGAATGGTCCAAATTTGCAAAGAATTCCCAAAACACGTGTCTTCAATTTTTTGTAAATGATTGCTGATTTAAATATAGATGACATTAGTTTTACTTTATTTCACAAATGCATGTACTTACTTAGTACATTAATACTTTAACTGCAATTATCAGGTGAAAACGTAATTAATATAAGTGAGATTTACAAAAATTGAAACACTAAACTATGAAAGGAACTTCTAAATCAACGCTTTTTCTGTTTTCAAAATTTTCAAGCAGTTTCTTATTATAAACACACATTTCTGATATATACATTCTAATAATTAACAGAAATTGGGTTATGTCAGAAAGGTTATAAAATCGTAAGATCATGCTAAGAGTTCAAAAGAGCATGGAATTCAATTTTAAATAATGCACGTGACCTGAATATTAATCCATAATTTTCAAAATATGGAAACATAGTAAACTCAGTCATCAAAAACAAATTCATTATTTTCCCGGCAAGATAAAAAGTAATGAAAACTAAGTGAAAACCTTGTAAGAATGCAAATAAAAAGCTCTAGGAGATTGAATGACATATTTACAAGAAAGCAATTAATTTTAATGCAGTAACGGAAATAATAATTAATGAAACTGCTGTTGCATGTAACATATAAAGACAAATGAATAAATTTACTACTTTTAAAATTAATAATTATCTAAATGACGTAAAAAATATTTAATAACAAGTGTCACTTATTTTTGCAATATTTTTTTAAAGTAACAAAAAAAAAAACAGATGTATTATTAGCGCAGAAGCCGGTAATTAATTTCTAGAAAAGAAATACATTCATTGCAAAAAAAAAAGTACACAGTCATCCTTAATTTCAATTTAATTTAACATATAGCATCCTTACTTTTTATTAAAAAGTAAAGAGAATTCTTTAATGATGAATTTAAAGTCTCAATTGCGTTTTATGCAGAAAAAAATCAAGTGTTTAATTACGAGTCGTTAATTTCAATTTAATTTAATTTCCTAAATATCACACCCTTAATTTTTAATAAAAAGTAAAGCAAACTTTGTAGTGATAAATTTAAATTAAAGTCACAATTGCATTTTTATCCAGTCAAAGTACCAAGTTTTAATGACAAACGATCTGCCGAAAACATAAGCCGGTCAAAATCAATTTCCTACATCAGAGTCAAGAGAGCAAAAAGCTTACCGTTGCCGCCATGTCGCGCATCCCATATGAAAGAGCTGCTCTGGACAAAATCTCTCCTGACCTGCCATCCCTTTCACTTTTATAGTTACTTCCTGTTCCAGGAACGAACTTCCGAAAACGGCTCTAAGGACAGACCAGCCTCGTTATTAATTCTTTTTCATTTTTTTTTTAATCACCTGCGTCCAAGATCGATAACTGTGTCTTTTATTAGCAGCGACATCAATATGCCTAAGAACAAAAGTAGAACAAAAAACAGGAACACGTGAAAGTTATCCGTAAGCTACATAAAACGAAAAAGAAACGGACAAAAAAGTTTGCCCCGAGATCTGGACATCTACCACAGAAATTTTCGTTCTCATTGCTCCACGATTAAATCACATGTGGTATTAAGAAAAAATATATGCCTCGAGAGAAAGGCTTGGTTGTGCCTGGAGACAATTTTTGGGAGGGGCCACTTGTGGAAGAGGAAGCTCAGAACAAGTTTGAGCGTCTAGTAGCACAGTCTAAATTCGTACAGTGCCAGATAATTGACTGAAATTACTAATCATTGATGAAGGAAATTCGATTAAAAAAAGTGTTTTCACACACGTGCAAGATTTGGAGCATTTAATTTGCGATTAAGTTATGAGACATATGAAACTGATCAACTTGATTTTTACTTTTTTTAATGAAAGAAGATTCAATTTGGGAGTTTTGTCTCACTCACGTGATCAAACAGTAGAGCAATAATAATTTGCATATGGAGAGTTTTATATAGTTGACGATAGACTTTGCAAACCTTTAATTTACGAACATTTACGATTTTACGAAAAACATAATCAAGAGTGCCCATTCCTCAAAAACTACGGTATTCCCCCTCAATGCTACCAATGCCCTCCCTTCAGAAAAAAGGCCTTCAAAGGTATGAAAAAAGTCCCTTAAAGCAACGCCTGCCCCCCCCCCTAACAATTTTAAATTGCGTCGCCGTCGCAATCGACTCTAAATCCCTTACTTTTAAACATTTTTCTTTGTTTGAAGGTATTGCATCAGCAGGGATGTTTAAGTGTCTTAATGCTCTCAAACGCAGTAAAAATACGGTTTTCGCACAATATGGTAATTTCCCTTTTTTTTTTTTTTTAAATCTATTTCTTCGGTAAAATGAAGACTTCCTTTTAAAAGAAATTTGAGGCAACTATGAACTCAATTTGATTTGCTGTTAATTTTCGACAAAAATGGCAGATAAGGAGATTATTTGATGTAAGTTATATCGTCTTTATCATTGTGCCCCCATCATTCCATTTAAAAGTGCGTTTTTCTTCTTTGAAAGGCTTACTACTATAACAGTTTTATACACCATTGCATACTTAAAAAATAAGAGCTTTTCCTAAACGTATATGAAAACACAGTATATCGACCATATTAATGTATTAGGTTTAAACTCGTTTTTGAAACAAACGTAATATTTTTTTTTAACTTTAACTCTTAAATAAGTTAGTAAAACATATAAAAAATAAATTAAAAAAAAAACACTTTGAATGTAATTACTCTCTAAATTTCGGGAAAGAAAAAACACGCATTTCTGTAAATTAAATCCATTTACGTAGCTTATTTTATTTTTTATTTTTTAATGCATTATGTCGATATGACCGTAACTAACGTTTATGTGAGCTTCACCTGTGTGTTTACTTTTGTACGACAGTGCAATCATACCATATCAACCATAAGCAATACACTGCTGTGTGGCAATGTGTGATATCAAAAAACTGAGGAGGAAAAATAAAATTACAACAATAACATCCCTTGCGCATTAGTTGTACAAAAGGCTTATTGTATCATCGACAACCGTAAGCCATCATTCGGCAGAGGTGGGGAAAGGCAAAGGGAAAAAAGCCTGGATACGCTGCTTCTGTATGCAGATACTGGACAATATCATCTAAGACACACGTTTTGCCCTCTAACACTGTGAGGCTAGATCATGGCTTCTGTACGCAGCTTAACTGTTGAAGAAAAGTGAGTTATGCAAGACATTTATCTGTACATGAAAAATGGTTCACAAAAATACCACGAAAAATCAAACTTGCACTATAAGGGCCCTGCTCCACATTGATGTAAAGCAGTAAAAATAAAGCAAAAACGTAAAATGGGGTAAATGGTGTTTCTATGAAAAGTACCTGGATTTTCGGTTTCTGCCTTCGGTTTCGATCGCGTTTTCCGCTGATGTAGAGCAGGACTCTAATACTCGTAGAGTTTTGAACTTTGTTCTGGTAGCATCCAGGAGAAGCATGTGCGAGGAATCTTTAATACCAGGGGCAGGCAAGTAATTCTTAGTTGGTGTACAGATACTCTTGAAAATTTTATCAAGATCTCGAAAAACTCTCATATTTTACGCTAACCATCAAAAACTTAAGTCTTCAGTCTTGCAATGCCTTCCAAAATACTAGAAAAGATAATAAAAGCTGATCTGAAAAGATATCCAAATAGTGTGACAATTTGATATTTATTGCGGAATATATATTTCCGCTTCTTACGATGCTCCACTGCCACGCTTATTTAGAAGATTATCATTCCGACATCCCGTATATTAGCGTAATTTCATTGCCAACCAAATAAAGTAAAATGTAGTATTATTTTTAGCATGATTTAACCCCGTACATTTTTTAACTTACAACCCCAAAATTCCATTTCTTAAATTTGGGAGACAAATTTCGAACTGTATTCAAATTTTAATAAAAAGCGATAACTTACTCTACAATAAGTTTATTTATACCTATAATAAAATAAGATGCTTGTGTGTGAGATGCTTACCGGGAAAATGGTAAGGCCTTGAAACATGTAAGTTGTTATACGTGAGGCTTGGTATATAAATGTAGATTTTTTTCTACGATGCGCACCTTGGAGCTTCACAGTTGATAAGTTAATTAGGAAAAAAACTGTTAAAAGTTTTATGTTATTTTTTGCTATTTTTTGTGTATTATATGAAATAGAGTCGGAACTAATTGCTGTGCTAATGTATTGTGGTAAATAGTGAAATTATATTAAACAGCCTTTTAATTGTTAAATATTTGTTGCAATGAAGTTTTCTCCTAGAGTTTAGTGAAAGTTAGAATAAAATTTCATTGTTGTGAGTTATGCATATCTAGCGATGCAATAATATAAAAACAAGTTAGGATTTTTGAGATTATACAGATATATAAATATAAATATGGAGCCAGATAGAAAGATAATAGATGTAGAAAACCTTTTTTTTTTAATAATTAAAGATTGATTAATAAAGCGATTTCGATAAATATAGAAATAGATGAATACAAAGAGAGATAAATGAGGATAGATGGACGCAGAGATCAACAAAGCGATTGATAAGATAGTCAAAAATAGATGTTCCGGTTTATGAATATTAAGTGAACTAATTTCTATACCGTCGACAAGTTTATTCAAACAACAGCCGAAATCTGATTGAATAAATTTGGTGGAAAGTGAATGGCAAAAAGACTTGGTTTAAAACGAAAATAGTAAAAAAAAAACGTAAAAGGCTCAAAATGATAAAAAATCCAGCCACCAAAGTCGCTTAGTTTAGTAGTATGAAAAATGAGCATGACGGTTTCGTCATATTCAGGCCAGTCGTTTAGGGAGATTAGGGGGTCAATCCCCCCCCCCTCCCCTGACTTTGGGAATTTAATATAGTCGCATGTACGTGATTATGGGTTTTGCTGTTTTTTGGCACGACTTACATCGAGTACGTACCTTTTGCCTCCTACTAGGAAAAATTCGAAATGGGGGGGGGAGTCTGTCATACTTACTTTTAACAGAAAATATTGTATGCTACGCAAATCCTGATCATGAAATAACTTATAAAAAATATTATGATGCAATAAAAACATCATCATGAAACACAAAAAGTAAACTATATAAACGGAAAATGAATGTTGCATTTGGAAAAGAGGAACTTAAAACTTTATGTTGGAGATCCGGAAAAGTCTTAATCCCTTTGGCCAGGACGTGATGTCCATTTTTGATAAACTCCATGCTCTAGCTGACTTTTTCCTTGCTCTAGTATTTGCTTTTTAATCTTTATCTGCTTTCACAGTTTCTCTACTAATTGTGTGCTATTTAGATCCTTTAAGCAGATGATGATGATGATGCTTTGTGTGCGTGTGTGTGTGTCTGGTTTTAAAATATTATTTAAAAATTTTATAATCTGGGCAACTACTTTCATTTCTATCTACTAAAGTGTACAAAAACACAGCTTCGCCTTTTTAAAATATTATAGCTGATCTAATTTCTTAAAAATTAAGTTCTGACTAACTTATCCTTTTTTTTTAACTTTTCAAAAATTGAAAAATTTTCAAAAGTTCAATTTTAGGATGATAATTCAACTTTTGAAATTACAAGCTAAAGTAGTTAAAAAACCACTATATCCTACCAAAAAATAACGTACTGCGCCTGAAAAGGACTTCCAAATTGCTACTTTTAAACAAAATTTGACTTGAAGGAATAGATGATCACTTCGAAAGAACTTAGACCAGATACGTTAGTACTTACTGTTCTTGGAATTGCAGAATTTTAACTGACTTAGTTGCTGAAACCATTTGACATTTTCACATGCAAAACTGCCCTTCTCCCCAGCAGTTTAAACTAATGACCTAAATCAAACTATACCTTGGGGAAGCTTTAATACTGGGTTAGATGACCTCTAGAAGTCAAAACTCTGCTCTTTAGTTGACATGCAAGAAGACAGATCACTGTGATTTGTACACATATCTAGTAACGCTCATATGATGAAGAATTGCAGCGAACATCATCTCCACGCAACTAGTGCCTTTAGGAGAGTCTTCAAGACACATGACCCATTTCTAGCAATAGTTTGAAAAAATTTTATGTCAAAAGTACTTACTTTTTATATTTATTCGGATAACCTTGGAATACCTGTAATAAAGCTGTCATTAAACCTTCCGAATTTCGTAATGCTGCCTCGGTGAAAATTTAAATAAGTTCTCAGAAGAGCAGTTTTTCAGCAGCAGCACTTGAAGAGGTACATTAGGTCTTTCTTTTATTTATTTATTTTTTATTTTTTTAAATGTTTTTCCAAGGTTGATTTGTTGATTCATATAATTAACTGATAATCTGAATTATAATTTTCAAGTTATTTTACGCCTCTAATTGCAATAATAACTACATTATTTTAAAGTTCATACACATCTCTGTGATGAGGTCAAAAATGGAATCAAGAATTTACTAGAAATGATCTTCATATGCAGATTGGTTCAGAATCTTGCATATAATCACGTGATCGCCCGTACCAAAATGCTTCACTGCCGCTCAAGAAAATGATTTACCATTTAGAAACCCAATATTGAGAACGATATACTAATTTGATGTTTGACAAATGTTCTTAGATATAATTCTATATGTAATATGTTTTTGCGAAGTACACGAAAATACGTATCAAATACATGGATGCATATGAACATGCATTTTTTTTTTCTTTGATTAATATAATAGCTAGATTGCTTGAGTAAATTTTATTCAAGTTTTAAGACATGAGAATTTAAGTACATATATCGATTTAGACACTGAGTTTTTTAATTTACTGTACTTTCTGGAATATTTTAATGATATCTTTCTTTAACTCAAATTTAATTATTTTGTTTCTTTGTTTCTTGCATTGTTAATGGTCTTTAGAATAAGACTTTATTCCACTTCAATTGTCCAGAATACATGTTATAAAATAACCTGAGTCCTATGGAAAAAAAAGATGAAGAAGAAAAATATAGCGATTAAAAAAATGGAAATCGTTTAAAAAAGCCACAATACACACATGATTAAATTGCTTATGAATATTAACAAACATTATATTTTACTACTTATTTCTTCTTAATGCAATATAAAGGCCATGCAACTTCTGAAGAAAGGGGCCTGGATATCACCCACTTTCAATCACTTTCCACTTTCTGACTCAAAGGACTTCCTCCATTGTTGGGTACAAATTAGTATTGCAGTAAAGATTGCATAATAAATCTGCCGCGAATATCAGCATTAAAAGGAAGCATGAAAACCGAAATAAATCTTATCCCAAACCAGTTTTTGGGGTGTGTGAAACAGTTTCTGACAGCTTGTCATATTAGCCTCACGTTTTTAGAGCGAATATGATTTGATTTTGAGTGTTTAAAAGATGCATGTTCTTTTCCGAGCTCAAGACGTCGTTAACATTTGCTATAATCAGTTTTCGTTTCTGCAACATTAACATCCAAAAAGGCGTACTAAAATTTTCCCTCGGTGTTTTAAGAAACTTAATACGTGCTTTCTATCTACAAAATGACCGAGCGTAAGCAAAAGTGGGAAAATTTTATAGAATAAGGAAAATTGTTGCATCTTTTGTCAAAATAGATATCGTGGATTATCACTGGAGTATAAAATCATCTTAGGCAATGGACCATCTCAGTAGATAAATAATCTTCTGAGACGTGTGATGACGGTTGATTTAATCTCAAGTGTATGTTGGAGATAAAAGATGGTCTGCACCATATAACATTCAACGGTGTCATTCAGTTGGAACAGAAAAAAATTCAAATCGATAGCATAAAACTCTTAAGCTCATTACTGAACGTTTTTCAGGAAACTTAGCTTTTGACACTTGTATTTTACTGTAGTCACCACCAAAGAACAGTGTACTGCATGTTTAACAGATGTTGATGGTTTTATTTTTAATTCCTAGTTTGGTTTGCTGAAAACAAAATTTTAATTAAAAAAAACTTTAAAATACAGTTTCTTTACATATTTAGGAATCGTGAGACGAAATCAAAAATGAGCCAATATTTAGAAAAGTGCCAATTTGAAGTTGGAGTTTTTTGAAAAAAAAATTTTTTTGCAGAAAAAAAACTAATATTGGATTTTAAGTCTAAATTGGGTCTAAATGCAAGAAAATAAAAGGGGGGAGGTCAAGGAAGTTATTTACCCCCTCCTGAGATTAGTCACTTTTAAGCCGTTACAGATCTGATGAATGTTACAGATCTGATGTTAATATGAGCTACATATTTGAGTTTATGCTTTCAGTCTTCGTTAACATCTCTAAATATGATATCATTTCCTTGCATTTTTAACATAGATTTAAGATAATTATATTAAAATATATATATTAGGCTAAAAATCAAATTTCATTTTTAAAAAGCATTTCTTGGAAATAAAAATGAGCGATAAGATTTTTAGATAAAATAAATTATGAGATTACCACAATCCAAGCTAATAAAACATTTGTTATGTTTTGAAAACAACACACAACTTCAACTTTTTCAACACACAACTCTGCTGCTTGCTTTTCTTTAATTAGTTGCAGGAAATTTAATTTTCTTGATCAGAAATTCAAATTTAGCATGCTAGTTATTATCTAGTTATTTAACGAAGTTATGAGAAATTGAAGCACCAAAAAAATAAATAAATAAAATAATAATAATTAATTAACTTAATTTCGGCAGTGTCAATTTTTCTTATTTTACTAACTTCTATTGTTAGGTCATACAAATCACAAATGAAGCAATTGTACTAAAACTCATTGCTTTTCATTTTTTAAGAACAAAAATATTCAATATATATGGCTAAAACCTATGATTTTTGCTTTTTATAATTCTGCGAAAACCGTTGTTCATGTAACTATTATTGTCGCTTGATTTATCTTTCAAATGTTACCTCAAACAAATAAAATATATTCAGTCATATGTGATGAGATGCTCTGATCATGTGTACCAGCTACTTGACAATACTTTGAAACACAAAGTTGTTTTTTTTTTACTTTTCGTTCGCAGTGGCAGATCTGCACAAAGAAACTAATAACCAAAATTCAATATCACTGATTGGTTTTTTGCCACTTGTAATTAATCAGGAACACGCTTATTCACTATATATATAAAAAGAAAGATACAATTTTTTAAAAAGTAATACAAATTGAAAAAAGACTATTGCGCTACTTTAGATGTGCTGTGTTAGCCGATGTATTCATAGAATGTACTTATTTCAAAAATGATCACACGATTTATACTAAAATTTAACAAACGTATTTTGTTTAGTAAACAAATACTTACTCTAATTCAATATTTTAGATGAGTGCAGAATATGCAAAATTTTTAGATTTACGGCGATTAACGAATTAAACAATTCCGTCGAGGTACTCAGTAAATCAGTCGGATTTGAGGATGCTAGAACTATATGATTCGTTGCGAGTCTTAACGATTCATTGTTATCTGGAAGTAATATTGTTGACCACTGTACTGACGTGAGACGGTGGCCACGCTTTATATTCGCTAAAGTTCGCGTTGCGAGTGCAAATCCGATCTGCTAAGAATCAGTGGCTAAAAAATCAGTGAAACTAGAAAACTCAGGGGCTAAAAAGTTAACGTATTCGTTACTTATTTTTTTGTAAGACAAGTGTGTTTTTTATTGTGAGGAAGAATTTAAGTTAAAAGTGTGTGCCAATCAAGGACCTAGGTTTGCTAATTGGCGACTAAGAGTTTATTATGCTTTACAATACTTGTCGGTTTTACACAACGTTTACCGAAGATTACTGTTAGTTTTCTGATAGTAATAGAAAACAACATAAAATCTAATACTTTTTTCTGAGAAGAAAAATAAATATATATATATTTTTTAGATTGATGTTATTTTGAGCGATTGTATAGTCTCCGCAGTCTTCGCCCCCTTTCTCAGGGGACAATTCATTTGCTCCAACTAGTTATCCCTCGTAATCTATCCCTCCAAGCTAGCCCCAATCACTACTTGCGCAGCCTCATGTGTGCACATTTTTACTACCAATATACGCTAGACTCGCAAGTCGGCAGTGAAGTCTAAAGTTTGCCCGCACCAGTAAAAATACCTGCATATAGTAGTAAAATTCAAATACTTATGAATATCTGTGAAAAGATTTTGTTCATCTAAAACTTAAGATTTCTTTAAATTTTTATTAAAAAATTACCTTTATTATTTAAAGAAATGTATAAGATAATTCTTATGATATCATTTTGAACATGAAAGTGTTTCTATTTAATCAAAATAGAATAGTTTTACTTATTTTAACACGATAACATTTAACCCAATTCCCTTTTTTGCCCGTAAGGCGTCATGAGCACTGCTTTCGGGCCCTGGTTTGCCAATACGCCCGCAATTTCCTTTTACTTCTATAGACAACCTCACCTCAAACACACCAGTTAAGAGTTAAACTTTAGATAAAAACGTAATTTTACTTAAAACTGATTTAGAAATTACATTTGTCTCGATATTTGACGTGTTCATTAAAATCTATATCAATTCTTTACACTAGAACTAGTGAGAAGACACTGAGGAGGACTTAATTTTTACCATCAACAACGTAAATTAAATTTTTTCATTTGCTAAATTATAAACAGCTTATAAGTTTTTTAAGAGTAATATCTTCAAAATATTAATGTCAATGTATTATTATTTATTGTAAAAGATGTGTGGTGAACAAAAAGTGTAGTGGTTTGCTGTGTGTGGAAAAATCCAGCAAAGAATTAAGAAAAGCCATTTATGTCGATCATTGTAATAGTGGTGTATCTCCATGTTAATGATTTGACCATGCCTTGGCCTTTCGCAAAATTTTCCTGAAGAAAAAAATACAATTGTTCATCTATTAATTATATATTTATCTTTGCAAAAGTGCTTTGCTTCTCTTTAATACTAATAGGTATTATTAACCCATTAATGCTCAACTCCGAACTTTTAAACCATTTTCGGCTCATAACATGTGTCAGGGTACTTAATGAACTGGAAAAATAGTTTAAGAAATCCTGAACCAAAATTAAAATTTTTATTTGATATAATGTAACCGTCCTATTTTTAGGACGCTAGGCACAAGAGGGTATAGTTTTTTTACAAATACTTTGACCCTTAGATTTTCCAAAATCAATCATCTTAATCATTAGCGCGCCCAATAGGAGAGAAGCGCATGCGCGGAGTTTTGCACCCGGCATTCTGGTTTTTTCCTTCAATACGAAGCGAGCGCTGCACGTGGAGACGTGGATACGATTTAGGCTTCATTAAAATTCGGTTGCTTTATTGTTGTGTGCAATATTATTGCTTTTTATTTGTGATCCTATTACTGCATTTATTCAATGACGCAGTGCTATACAATCCATATCGCGACCGATTAGCGATCAATTGCAGAAATGGGTGACAATAGAGATTTTCGTTCCTAAACGTGGCTTACAACAAGGGATTATACGCAAAGATTTTATCATAACCACTCTTCAAGCTCACGAGTAAGCTAAATTTTATTCATTAACTATTGATGTTATTCTTTAAGATAAATTGATTTTTTGTCTAAACAGTATTTTTAAAGCTGACATCAATCTAGAATGTAACTTAAATTTTTTGTTGGTTATCTCGGTACAATTAATGCTCCTCAATTAATTCTAATTAGGCATTTTATGTCTTTGTAGTAAATAAAAGAATCATAAATTTAAAAATAAATCAAATATTGCACCATATTTTTATCAAACCCACTTCTATTAAGCATAAGTAATAATAATAACATGAAGAAGAAAATAATTAATATTGATTTTAAAAAATTCAATTAAAATAAATTAAAAAAAATCAATTAAGATAAATAAAGTTATAACTAAGTGCTTAACACTTTTTTGAAGTCTGCAAGCTAAAATGAAACATCAGATTTAAGATGTAAAGTTTAATCGGAGGTTAATGTAGACATTTTCAGTAAATACAATTAAATTGCAATTAGAATAAACAAAAATATCTTCATGTGAATTTCCTATCATGTGTCAGCCTTAAAATATTCTTCAGCTGGAAAAATAATCAATATTGAAGAATAACAGAAATAGATTAAGAATGAAATTTAATTCGTGAATTTGAAATGAAAATAAAGAATTGAATTTACTTCCTGAATTTGAAGCGAAAATAACAAAGAATAATAATAATACATAATAATAAAAAAAAAAACACCCTGCAAACGTACTGATTTTGCACTGCATAACAATACGTGTGCAGGGTGACAAAAGCTGCATACAGACTAATTTTACACTGT
>JAXGGA010010349.1:0-47301 GCA_038373865.1 Uloborus plumipes | reverse complement strand
TTACATTGAATTTATGTAGTCAACAACCAGGGTGAGCCTCATTCTTTTCTTATGGTAGTTAATTTGAACTGTTGGATGTCCACTCTGTTAGTCGATTTCATGATGTATATATTATGTGTATATTATATGTAAAAATGAGAAAACACTTTTTGGTGATATTTTGATGGTAAATATGTATAAATCTATCTTGCAGAAAAATTTTGGGCAAATAATTTTGCGTCGCAGAACATCACTAAGTATTCTGCTTTGGGGCCCAAAACTAATGAAAATGATGCAAGGCAGGAAAAACAACAACTATTTACAAGATTTGTAACAATACATTTTCCGAAATGACATACTTTAGAAAGAACGTTGCAATATCGCAATAAGATAGAAGTAAATATACTGAAATAGAATTGAATGCCAAATTGTAAAAAAAGTCGCCAAAAAATTAATTTTTAATATTGTCTTTCATTATTTATTAAATGCAATTATTGCTGCAAATTACAGTCCAATAATAAATAATCACATTGCAAAAGTATATTTGGAGCAATTTTTTCTTTTAAACTCAACGTATCCTAAAAATTTTAAGTATTAGTCATAGAAATTTCGTGCATTATTCTTCACAATGATAATAAAAACAATAAACATCGACAAAGATCAACCAGCAAACGATAAATTAAAAGCTAAATTCGTTCACTCAAGCCATTTGGATTGTTACAAAAACAAATACATTTTTAAAATTATTAAGGGAAAAAGAACGAAATAAAAACGTAACCATGGTAACAACATGAAAAGTTGATTTCCGTTGATAAAATAATTCATTTCATCTCTATTTTCAAACAAATTTTATTCGCGAGCAAAGCCATTTTAGAATCGTTTGGCTTGCTTTACTGAAGGTAAGCCTTGAATTTCAGGATTCTAAAAAACAATTGTTACAGCTCTCCTGATGATCGTAGAAACTTCGAAAAAACGTCATTTTGTGCAGAAAATTTCAAGCTTTCGAATGACATAAGACTTGAAAATGTGTATGGAATATTTCTTCCCTATTTTATCGAATTTCTGCTAAGAATTCGAATAGAAAAAGAACGAAATGGAATGTTCGAAAAATCGCTTCGAGGTGCAAAACTACATACTACAAACTAATTTTGTGCCAAGTGGCATGAAAATCGACCGAACGGTTTTGGCGCTACGCGCGTAACAGACAGACAGACAGAAAGAAAGAAAGAAGGACAGACAGAACCACCTTCAGCTTTATTATTAGTAGAGATAGAGAAGAGAAGAGATAGAGAAGAGATAGAGACAACTGGCAACGGATTAAAAATGAAATTCAAGACATTTTATTAACGAACGAGTTTTTTTTCTTTCTTTGTGGAATTTTTCTACGGAAGAACTATAACAGTTACATTATTTAAAAGGTGCGACAAAACTTTATTGACTCGTTTATTTACTTTTTACGTGTCTATTTTATCTGATGAGAGGGGTATATTTTGCTTTCAGAAATCAGCTTTAAGTGCTATAAAGATATGTTTGACATAATTTTTAGTTTCAGATAATCAAGAGAATATTGATCAGATGCTACAATGCCGATGTCGATGTACGGGAAAGTAGGCTCGTTTAGTTCTTGACAGAACTTCTTGTTATATTTGAGATTTGGCTACCAAACATATTAAGTGGCAACCAAAGTTTTTGATTCATGACGTCATTATTATCCAATCGCATCTAAGGGTTTTTTGAGTTGAGTTTAGGGGGGGGGGGGGCATTTTTAAGAGTTGGCAACCCTGTGTTTCGTGTTTAGTGCGCTTATTCTGTGCTGTACAATACCACCACAACGATATCAAATTTATTTGTGATAGCTACGTTTTATTTTCAAGATTTTTTTTTTGCTGATGAGAACTGTTCTTCAGCTATATTCTTTTCCTCATGGTAAGTCTTAGTTCTTTCATTCAATTTGTTCTACATTAATTACTTAGGGTCATTCCATGTCAAGTGATCCAACGTTTTTTACCTTACATTTTTGTATTTCTTTCACATTTGGCTCATCAATTGTACCCTTTGAGGTAATCAAAAGTCTCAATTTTTAGATTTTTATCTCTATTATTTTTTCATTTATGAGACTTTGAACTTTGGAAAAACCCTCGTTTTTCCATAGATAAGGGTACATAAAAGGGACCATAACTCGGCACCAAATATAGATAGAACGATTTGGTAAATGGCATTTTAAAGTACGTTAGTTGCCGCTTAATTTGATATGCAACATGACTAATTTGATAAAAATTTTCTTTTTCAAAAAATGAAATTTAAATTTCAAATTTAAATTTCTCGAAAAACATATAATTAATTTTTTTGAAAAAATTCTCAAAAATTTTTGTGTATTTCATCTATGTTTGTACAAATTTTTAGATTGGGATCTCAATGGGATCATATTTTTTTGAATTTTTGAATAAAACTGTATAGGAAAAAAATGATATTTTTTAGATTCTATTTATTTAAATACTAAGTTCTCTTGCTTGTGATGGTCTAAAAAGTAGTGAACAAACATGAATATGTTTAAAGTGAGCTAGCATGAGCTTATAGATTTGTCAGGTTCACCCCCCTCCCCCTTCCTCCACCGCACAACCACTCTTTTTTAATTCAAAACTGTTCAAAATGTTAAAAAAAAAACTCTTTGATACAAAATGAATACTAAACTTTTTTAAAGTTGGTAAATGAGTTTCCTTATAACTAGACGAAGTATCCCCCTCCTCCACCCAAATATACCATTAACGCTGTACTATTATGACGTCTAACCTGGGGATTGAATTGACTATTATTTTTACTCTAGGTAAGTGAGCTAACATTAACTTGTAGATTGGTTAGCTCCCCCTCCCTTCCTTCCTGACCCAACCATTTTCCCCCCAAACTGTTTAAAATGCTAAAAAAAAGCTTCTTTGATACAAAATGAACAGTAAACTTGTTTAAAGTTGATAAATGGGCTTCCTTATAACAAGGCAAAGTAAAACCCTTCCCCCACCCAAATATACCATTAACGCTATACTAATATGACGTCTCACCTGGGGATTGATTTGAGGATTATTTTCCCCCTAGGTATATATTGTTTTTCAGACGAAGTGTTTCGTTTTCAATCCGAACTTCACAAAGTGTACTTCCATTCAAAATCTGAATTTAAACTTATGGTTCATTTCATCCCCTCCCCCAGCACCAATCTTCAATTTTGAAGGGAGGGAATAAATGGGTCGCCCCAAGATCATAGCAAACAGCAAAATAGCCACTGTTTCCCCTTGTTCTCATAATGTTTTCCCATTATTTTTACACAAAACTGAAAAGAAATTAAAGTGTCACGTTATATGTCAGTCCCCATCACTGCCTTTCTTTTCTCTTATTGGACAAAGCTCATGAGCTAATAGGAAAGAGTAACAAACAGAACAAACTGAAACACTACCAGACATCAGTAGAGACTAAGGCTTTGAAATGGGGCTAGGCGGGATGATAAAAAAAATAAAAGTTTGGAGTGGAAAGGTAGGGTAAGGGGGGGGGGAGCAATCTGTAAAGAAGTTAAACAACATGTGAGGTTGTGCTCAAAAAAGCAGTGTTTGTTTAATATATACATATATAGATATATCTTGCTGCATTACTTTCCTTTACAACAAAATGAAAAAGAACACAAACAATTAAATAAAAGCTGCACACTAGATAATGTGGGAAGATAGTTATGGGGACACAGACATATGGTCTGATATTTTGATTTATTTTCAGTTTTGTGCGAAAAGAATAGAAAAAACGATGAGAACAAGGCGAAACAGTGCTATTTTGCTGTTTGCTATGATATTGGGGCGACCCATTTATTTCCTCCCTTCAAAATTGAAGATTGGTGCTGGAGTAGAAGATGAAATGAATCATAAAGTTAAATTTCAGATATTGAATGGAAGTACACTTTGAAGTTCGGATCGAAAAGAAACACTTCGTCTGAAAAACAATATATATACCTAGGTTTGAAAATAATCCTCAACTCAATCCCCAGGTTAGACGTCATATTAGTATAGTGTGAATGGTATATTTGGGTGGGGAGGGGGATACTTCGTCTAGTTATAAGGAAACCCATTTCCCCACTTTAAATAAGTTTACTATTCATTTTGTATCAAAGAGTTTTTGTTTTTTTTTAAAACATTTTGAACAGTTTTGAATTAAAAAAGAGTGGTTGTGCGGGGAAGAAAGGGGTAGGGGGGTGAACCTGACAAATCTATAAGCTCATGCCAGCTCACTTTAAACATATTCATGTTTGTTTACTACTTTTTAGACCATCACGAGCAAGAGAACTTAGTATTTAAATAAATAGAATCTAAAAAATATCATTTTTTTTCCTATACAGTTTTATTCAAAAATTCAAAAAAATATGATCCCATTGAGATCCCAATCTAAAAATTTGTACAAACATAGATGAAATACACAAGAATTTTTGAGAATTTTTTCAAAAAAATTAATTATATGTTTTTTGAGAAATTTAAATTTGAAATTTAAATTTCATTTTTTGAAAAAGAAAATTTTTATCAAATTAGTCATGTTGCTTATCAGATTAAGCGGCAACTAACGTACTTTAAAATGCCATTTACCAAATCGTTCTATCTATATTTGGTGCCGAGTTATGGTCCCTTTTATGTACCCTTATCCATGGAAAAACGAGGGTTTTTCCAAAGTTCAAAGTCTCATAAATGAAAAAATAATAGAGATAAAAATCCAAAAATTGAGACTTTTTATTACCTCAAGGGGTAAGCGCCATCATTCAGGGCCCGAATGATTGCAAGATCTTCTCGGTTTGGTTTGCCCTGTATGACGTACGTGTTTATTTAAAAATTAAAAAAAAAAAAAAAAACATAAAGAATCACATGGAGTAGGTTACATAATTTTGAAAAGCCTTGGATATATAAATTAACATAGAATAAAAATGAAAACAAACATAGAATAAAAATGAAAACAAACAAGGGAATAAACGTTGGGAACAAGGTAGTAAGGAAGTCCAGGCCCTATGGTAAATCTGGGAAAAAAAGGTGCTTGTTTTTGAAAAGAAATTCAATTAGGGATAATGCGTTTTTGTAGGCCTTCTTGTCGACTAAAAGAAAACTTTTCCATTGTGCTCTTAGATTGGTAGAAAGCACTAGATGAAACGCCGACGTGAACCTGCAGTGGAAGAAGAAGTGTTCAAAGTTCCCAAATTCACCACAAATGCAGTTGGGAGAGCTGAGGAGAGTTCGTTTGTAGAAGTAGGAATGAGTGAGACCATGGTTGGTGATTAATTGGTTTATGGAAGAACTATGGAGTCTGGAGAAGGATACCGTCTTGAAAATGTCATGGGTCCAGCGACCTTTGGTTGAAAGGTCCCAGTAAGACTGCCAGTCTTGGAGTACAATTGATGAGCCAAATGTGAAAGAAATACAAAAATGTAAGGTAAAATTTTTCTCAGATTTTGGATCACTTGACGTGGAATGACCCCTTACAGAAAAAATAAATGTAAGCAGGGGAGAGCTGGGTCAAAAGTTCCGTGCTTTACTCATGCTTAAAATTTGTTCGGAAAACAAGATTCTAAAATTAATATTCCAAGGTTTTTCTTTGTCCCGTTGATACAAAAGCTGTTTTTTTTTTTTTTTTAGTTTTATTTCGTAAGGTTTTTTAATAATTAATTCTATGGTAAATAAACCCGAAAATTAACAACTTACCTCGACGGGGGAGCAAGTTGTTCCGAGATTAACAGAACGAAGAATGACGATGAGAACAACAAATTTAACAATGTTTCGAAATGAACAACTCATTTAAAACATAATTTAAAAAAAATGTTGATGAAAGAAAGAATTTATTTAATTTTTTCATCATTGATTTACAAAAATTACTGATTCGAACAAGTTTTGCGTAAATGAAAATATTTCCACAGCAATGCTCTTAAAGAAAGCCATATGACAAATTTTCAAAACAAACAGAAAAGAAGGAAAATGTACTGTTGTATACCGTATTTTCGGGCAGATAAGCCGCGGTTTATACGTGTTTAAAAGCTAAATTTTCACTCCTGCGGCTTTTCGCCATGGCGGCTTGTACGATGTAAAAGTTTTTTTTTTTTTTTTGTCTTTTTTTTTTAAAGTGCATGCTATGTTTATTTTTTCCTAAATTCAGTCCGACATCGAAAGCCACTACTGCAACGCCCTTGAATAATTCTATTTTAAAAAGGGTGACAGCATTTCTGCTTATTCAGATGTTATTTTACTTTCCTAAATCCGATAACGAAGGGGAATAAATTAAGAAAAAAAAAACCATCAACAATAACCAACATAATCAAAAAACGAATTCAAACGAAAAACAAATAAAAAATCAAAATCGCTAGTGATAAGGAAGGGGAATAAATTAAGGGGAAAAAAACATCAACAACTCCAAACGAAAAACAAAATCGCCCGCCGCCGCCCGTAGCTGAAGGAATGGGAAGTAAGGTTGCTGTAGAGACTACCAGAGAGTAGGACCGGGTTACTATAAGTTGCCGTTATCGCCAAAATGTTGCAACGTTTTAATTATCTATGATATTGAAACACTATCTTTTTTTACGCAATCTTTTTTTACTAAGTGTTTGTGGCCACAAAATTGCTTAATCACATTTGTATTTATTTTTTGTGGAATTGCTCTTTATATTTCATAGTTTCTGCTAATGTTTTTTTCTTAATTAAAAAGTTCAACAACAAACAAACGGGGATTGAAATTAAAATTTGAGAATTTGTGACGAAAAAAATTGGTATTGCATTTAATTCTTTATTAAAAAGCACACTGCAAAAAAAGAGAGCTTTATGTTTAAATATTTTTGAGGGTTCATTTAATATACCCCCCCCCCCCCAATAAACAGTTTCTACAAAAGTTCCCCTCCCAAATCCATAGTCTGGATCCGCCACTGGCAGGGGTGCCCATCCCCCCCAAGCCCAATGGCGCAAATTCCCCCCCCCCCCAAAAAAAAAAAAAAAAAAATTCACAACCCTCTGGTGCTTTTTATTTTTACCTCTCTTTTTTATTTTATTTATTTTTTTAAATATTATTATTTTTTAAATATTTATTTATTTTTTTAAATATTATTGAAAATTCTTTTTTTTTTTAATTTATTTTTTTATTTGTTATTAATTTTCAAAAAGTACTAATTATGCATAGAACAGAATCGCTTTTTTTCTCTTCCAGGCATTCCAAACACACAAATAAATAAATAAATAATACTAATAAAGAAATAAAAGAACTAATTTAAATTGAAAGTATTAATTAATGAATAATTTCTATTAAAAAATCAGTAAATAATTTAAATAAATAAGAAAACAAAAAATTAGTTTTAAAAAATCCCCCCCCCCCAAATTTTGATGGCGCAACTTGCGCCACAATCCCCCCCCCCGCCCTGTGGGCACCCTGGTCATGTGGCAGACTACTCCATTAACATTTTTGGAGTGCGTTAATTTAAAGGGTTTTAATCGGGAATTCTCATCTTTTCTCTCTTCTGGGTTCTTAGTTTTGTTATCGTTCTAATAAATCGTGATGCTTGGCGTTAATAAGTGTGAGGTCAGTACTGAATAGTCAGTGAATAGTCAGTACTGGTGAAAATGAAGCAAATCATTTATTACACAGTAAATGAATCAAAGATTTTGAAAAAAGAAAATGATAATAAAGTATAATGATATCATTTACTCAAGAAACTCAGTTTGAATTCACCACCTCCCACCCCACCCACTTAGTTAAAAGGGAGAGATTTAGGGGAGTTGGAAAAAGAAAACGAATTCGGAAGTAATTGATGGAAAGCTGTGAATTGTCTTAGTCTATATTCGGTATGGGTCTGGCATATGCATACTAGATTTCCCCCATCCTCCTACGTGAGCTGCTTTATCCGCCGTGTAACAGATTTGTCAGCAGACACACGTTTTTTAATTAAAATAATAATATCTCAAGAACGGCGCTTACAATGTCCTATCACATGGGAAGATATCTTGTAGAGCTTGAAACTCTGAAGAAACAGAGTACCTACAATTTGTATCTTTGATAAAGATTAAGCTCACAGTTTTAAAGTTTCGCTTAAATCAGTAATCAAGCTGTTCAATCCCTCTCTCCCTCGCCAATCCTTTTCTCCTACGGAAATCCTTTCCACTCCCTCCCCCAGAACATCTTGTTCTTTCGGGAGCGAGTATGATACGTAAGTCTCAAATTTTACCGATCAGCGCTAAAAATTTAGGCGTGGTTTTCAGAATTGAAAATTCTTACCTTCTTTTTCATTACTTTCTAATATGAAAATATCATTCAACATATTTGAGCGAACAATGTCTGTGGCTTAGCAATTATTCATACCATCTGCTTAAAAATAATTAATAGGGGAACACGAGATAAGATGACGACTTTAACAGTTTTTTTACTTTGCACGAGTGCAAAAAATGTCAACTGGTATACTTCATTATCTGAAATTCTTGAAATGAATCTTAATTCATAAAGCTTTGTGATTAACATAAAAAATGATTTTAAAATCTCATGGCATATCGAGTCGTTTTTGAAAAATAAAATTATTCGTCACCTTGCCCCTTATGCGAGACAAGATAAAGATTTCGTTTAAGACAATATAAAGATCATGTATTTTTAATAATGAAGCATTTAGCTTGAGTTACCATCTCTGCGCAATATATAATTAAAAGCACAGCAATAAGCAATGATAACGAACTGATAAATATGTTTTTCTACCTTAATCTAATATCTTTAAACGAGCAATTCTTGTGTATATACAGGGTGTCCACTCCAATCGTGGACCAATAGCTAATTTCTAAACCGTTAGAGATAAGCATATAGTTTATTTAGGAAAAAATCTCCAAATTACGAAAGGAATTTTGGGTCTATTCAATGTTTTTCAAAAAATCAAATTTTGAAAGAGTTACGAAATTTAAATTTTTATACAGCCCCTCAGTCCTATCAATCATATTTAGTAAAACATTCTTGACACTGTAACGTTTAAAACTAAAAAAAAATCACTCTTCTACCACAAAAATTGACCGAGTTATAACGTTTTGAAAAATCAAGATTTTGCATTATTTCATGACGTCATCGAGCGACCGCTTAAGGGACCGTATGCGAAATCCTTCAAAATCTTGATTTTTCAAAACGTCATAACTCGGTCAATTTTTGTGGTAGAAGAGTGATTTTTTTTTAGTTTTAAACGTTACAGTGTCAAGAATGTTTTACTAAATATGATTGATAGGACTGGGGGGCTGTATAAAAATTTAAATTTCGTAACTCTTTCAAAATTTGATTTTTTGAAAAACATTGAATAGACCCAAAATTCCTTTCGTAATTTGGAGATTTTTTCCTAAATAAACTATATGCTTATCTCTAACGGTTTAGAAATTAGCTATTGGTCCACGATTGGAGTGGACACCCTGTATATATATATATATATATATATATATATATATATATATATATATATATATATATATATATATATATATATATATATGTATATATGTATATATATAATAAAATAAATAAAAAATACTAATAATGAAATCGAAAATGGCACATTAGGAGAAGTGAAAGGAGAAAGGTTGAATCCAGAGCTCATCAGCCGTGGGGGATTCAAGAGTGGTCGAAAGACCAAAAAATTTTAAAAATAGACTAAAGAGAGGATGTTTTAGTTCAAAATATGCCATTCAAACTAGTTCAAAACAGCCATTTTCGATTTCATTATTAGTATTTTTTATTTGTTTTATTATATACTTGGCTTTGTAGTTTAGCTGCTTTGCGCATCTATGGGCTTTTGGTGTGGTCTCTTCGTTTTTCCTCTTACAATTCTATTATTTTATGTATATATATATATATATATATATATATATATATATTTATTGCGCAGAGATGGTAACTCAAGCTAAATGCTTCATTATTAAAAATACATGATCTTTATATTGTCTTAAACGAAATCTTTATCTTGTCTCGCATAAGGGGCAAGGTGACGAATAATTTTATTTTTCAAAAACGACTCGATATATATATATATAAATATCTATATCGGTGGTTCTCAACGGGGGCGGTACCGCCTTCCGGTGGGCGGTGGGACTATGTTGAGGGGCGGTGAACAGGTTTTGAGCTTCACGGGGGCGGTGGGTATATTTTCTCGATCCCTAACCCTTCTCTGAACGACATAAAAGATAGCCCAAAATTCGTCAAAAACACTTACATTTTAAAAAGTTTTTACAGATGGGTCCCCACTTTCATAGCGTAACTATCTAAAACAGCCTAAAACTGTTGTATTAATGTACATTAAAAAATTATTCGAGGAAGAGAGTCTGGTGATTCTCCAAAACCCTGACAATATCATGTCTCCAAAGTATAACACAAAAATTATTTTACCTAGAAAGTTTTTTTTTATTTTTTTATTTGTTAGAAATATTTTTTCCGATGCTATCCCATTGAAATTAAAACAACCCTTCATTATTTTTTCCTACAAAATTTTTTTGAATAAACCAAAAGTCACTCTTTTTACGTGTCCCATCCTGATTCTCAAATGTGCTTAAATTATTGAAAAAATTTACATAAATATTTCGCAAGTTTAATTTGTAATGCTGAGTTGTACACATCTAAGAGTGTAAGATAGTATTGTTTTAGTTCATTTTACTGATTAAATAAACAAGGTACATCATTTTAAGGTTTGTCCCAAGGTTTGCATGTCAGTATCCTGGCCAAGAAATAAGTTCAATTATTAAAGGCAAAAATAATTAATTTTGAATCTGTAGTACTACAGCAATGTTTATTCTTATACAGGCGCATGGTTGATTCTTTAGCACAGCTTTTTGGAGAATGGAAATTGCCCGCTTCAAGAAAAATCTCCTATGCTTCAAAAGTTTTTTATTCTTCATAAGTTTTTTTTATTCGATAGTAATTTTTTAACTATCTGTTTGGGCAAAATTATGGAGTTAACCGGTCAAGAAAACTGCTTTTCCTGCTCCACCTCTTCCGTTTCGCGTCCGTCTGCAAAGGAGGGCGATGAAAATATTTTAAGTCCTTAAAGGGGGCGGTAGCTGTAAAAGGGTTGAGAACCGCTGATATACAGGGTGTCCACTCCACTCGTGGACCTATAGCTAATTAATCGAGAGATCGCTCCCTCGATGACGTCATGAAACAATGCAAAATCTTGATTTTTTCAAAACGTCATAACTCGGTCAGTTTTTGTGGTAGAACAGTGATTTTTTTTAGTTTTAAACGTTACAGTGTCAAGAATGTTTTACTAAATATGATTGACAGGACTTGGGGGCTGTATAAAAATTTAAATTTCGTAACTCTTTAAAAATTTGATTTTTTGAAAAACATTAATTAGAACCAAAATTCCTTTCGTAATTTGGAGATTTTTTTCCTAAATAAACTATATGCTTATCTCTAACGGTTTAGAAATTAGCTATTGGTCCACGATTGGAGTGGACACCCTGTATATAAACGGCTCTAACGATTTTGATAAAATTTTGTGCTTAGGTAAAGTTTTGGTTTTTGAGTTCACCATCTTCATCGGCGTTTTTTCTGTAAAAACGCGAGTTTTTATATTAAAAAAAAAAAAAACCGTTTTTTGTGCCTTCATTAAAAAGTTGAGAAGCTTCTTTCTTTCGACATTTTCGTTATGATTACTTTTATTGTTACTGTTTCATAGCAACCACGTTTAATTATAACAATGGATTTCATATTTAATCACATCAGCATAAATTTAAATTTTTATGGTATTTGGCAAACGAGTTTTGACAACACGTTAGAATTGCTATTGTTTTTGAAATTTAAAAGACATCGTTTAAAACAAAGTTAGAATTTGGTTTGGGCAGCGGTAGTCTGATCGGTAAGGCGTCGCCGAACTCGTAACCGGAGAGTCCCGGGCTCGATTCCAGCTGATCAAAGATCCACTGTCTTCATTAATGGTGGCTGTGGGACGTTAAAAATGTTCGTGGTCACAAAATCCTCGAAGTGAAACGATACCTCTGGGGGGTGCCGGACCAAAGGTTTGCTCGGCCCTTGGGTCTGGTTCAAAAATGAACAGAGCGCTCTTCATGAGCAGAGCGGCCCCATCCCGGTTAAACCACGAGTTATATGTACGGGGGGGGGGGACTGGAACCAAATGCGTACTGGAGAACAGGGACTCTGCATCCATTCTCATCAACTCCACTCGCGCCGGAATTACTTTGATATCCCCCCCCCCCAATCGAAAATTTGGCGATTTTTTTTTTCTTGCCAAGCATTGTTGCCACAAAACCTTAAAAAAAACTCAAAAAATTGTAAAAAATATAAGAAGATAATAAATTTGGAAACGGCAAAAACCTAAAAGCTGAAAACACCTAAATTGGCAACACCAAAATAAGAAACAGTAAACCCTAAAAAGTCCATAGGGAGTGCCAGATTTGGAGCGTAATTTTTGAGGGGTATATCAAAGTTATACCTAAGGTTGTGTTTTTTTTAATAAATTACGGCTGTTTTAAATGCGTAATTGCAACCAGAGGCTTAAAAATGCTTTCAAGTTAATCTAAATAAGTACTTCGCCACTTTAGAAAAAAAATACGATTTTACAAACCTCTTTTTTTAAACCGAGCGGGCTCAGTCGCCAGGTACTAGTATTATAAATGCGTAAGTTTGGATGGATATATCGGAACAGGACATCTCCGCCTCAAATTTTATCGCTCTCTTTCCCTCATTGGACATCTCCGCCGCGACTCCTATCCTCCCTCTGCCTTGCACAAGACAAATCCGCCACACCATTTCCAAGGGTTAGAAAAGGGTTACTGGTTTAAAATTTTCAATCTTGGCGACACATCTTCTTTTGGCGACAAAGACCTAATCTGAAAAACGGAATTTATTCCCGGACTACTTAGGGGGAAATCGCAAAAAAGTCAAAAAGAAAAACACACACACACGCACAATGCAGTTAAAATCAATTTAAACCTTGCCAAATATTGCACTCCAGCAGCTCAATCGGCGGATTTATTCTGTCGTATAGAAATGGCGGGGAGAGACGCGGCGGAGATGTCTCATGGAGGGGAAGATAGAGATAAACTTTGCGGCGGAAATGCCCTATGTTGCGGCGGAGATGTCCTGTGTTGCGGCGGAGATGTCCTGTGCCCATGCGAAGAATGTACCTTAAATTGGAATGAAAAAAGCGCTACCAATAGAACTTTTTCGAATATCGTTAAAAATTATAGCCTATGTGTTATTCTGATGTATAAGCTACATTATGGTAAAAGTTTCATTAAAATCCATACAGTAGTTTTTGCGTGAAAGAGGAACAAACATACATACATCCGGGTACAGGACATTTCCGCCTTATCGTTATTTTGCATTGTTCTTTGAATCAAATGAACTCCCAATGTAAAATGTTTAGCTTTCTATTTGTAATACGTAAACAAACGTTGATGGCAAAAATTTATGACGTCAAGAATATATCTTTTAAATATTATAACTAACTGAGTTAAAAATATCATTTTATCTTATGAGAATCAAGTAAAACATTTGGAAGTAAAAGCATGTCTTATACATAAAAATGTGTTCACTCTTTCTTAAATTTAAAACTTTAAATAATCTTTAAAGTTGAAACTAAAATTCATCCTTAGAATTACAGGATGTAATTCATTTAATTAAACCGAACTATGTACTTTTATATTATCTTTGGCATATTATTAGACACCAAAGACAATTGTTTTTTATCAACGCATTGGGAAACTTAGTTTTGTGTGTGATTTTAGAAGCATGTTTTTCGTCCTGCATCTTTCCCAGAACTAATTATTTATTATATATATTGGTAGCGCTTTTTTCATTCCAATTTAAGGTACATTCTTCGCATAAATGCGAAGGCTTGCAACAAACTAATTCAGCATTTTGTGCATCATCTCAACTCTCAGTTGATAGCTAGAATTGCGTGTATCATTTCCACTTTTCGCATTAAATGTTCAACGCTTTTCTCAAGTCAAATCAAATAGTCTTTTTTTTTTCAGCTTCATGGAGATTTTAATAACCAGCAGGGCCGCTGCTACCAGCAATGGGGCCCGGTACCAATTTTAATGCCGGGCCCCCCATGCACCCTCCCCCCCCCCCAATTGCATATTTTCATAACATCGTTTCAGCACATTTGCAATTGTAAAAAAAAAGGAGACTTTTTTTTTTCGGAAAACTTTTTTTTTTAAGTTACGAAAGTGTGCATCTGATTTTATTTTCACGTTATTTGAATCTCCAGATGATTTAAAAAAGCGGTACATTTTCCTTTGCGCAAGCGTGTTTCATTCATTAGTGTTTGTACTAGCAATTGTTTCATATTGAGAATCGGCAATGGAAAGCGAGATTTTTTTTTTTTTTTTTTGATGAAATTACTGACACTATTACTGGAAAAACATGTTCATAACCTTACGGGCCCCCCAGAGCTCCGGGCCCGGTACTAGAGGTCCAGTATTCCCCCCCAAACGGCGGTCCTGATAACCAGGCTTTTACAATGACATTGCAAACGCTCGCGCGCCTGCTCGCTAACGAGCTTTTACCATGATTTGTAGTAAAACATTTTGTAGTCTTATAGTTGTGAAAGTAGAATATTTATCCTTAAGCAATGTGTTTTTTATTGTGCTTTAAACGTGCAAATATTATTTTGTTCAATAAATTGTATTACTTTTTTAGTAGATTGTTCACTGCCTCAATTATTTTCGCGAGTTCTGTAAATATGTGTTTCAGAGTATCGGTAACGTAATCGTTTGAAGAGATTGGCAACTAATAAATGGATTAGGCTCATTATTTTCCAATTTGATGGAGCTTTAAATACAACTTAATGGCATTTCTTAAATTTGTTTGCGTTGATTGGGCACTTTCACGGGGTGCTTAAAATTGGGCAGTTGCTTAGTATCCAATCGAACAGGGATTTTGCCGAATTTGTTGCAAGGAGATTTTAATAACTTAGCCTCTAGGCGATTTTTTCAACTGACGCCAGTTTTTGTGTCATAGACTACGTAATAATACTTTACTTCTTTTTTTTCTTTTGATTAGAATTAATAAAACCCTTAAACAAGACTAAAATTACCATTTATATGCGTTTTTGCACAAATGATTGCCAAATGTTTCCTATTAATTTCGAAATAATTTTTAACAAAAACTTTCAGCGTCATTTTATGGTCCGCTATAGTATCTCAGCATTTGATGACTAGTTCTCTGTGACAAAAATTAGTGACAAAATAATACTTAATGTATTTTCATAAAGTAGGGAGGGGAGCAAATTATCCTAAGTCTCCCAAAACAGTTATCGCAAATTTGACGACATTTTAAAAACCGCCAAAGCAGTGTGTTTTGAGTTCTTTCGGTTCAGGAAAAAAACCAAAGGTGAGTATAATTTGTTTCTCAATAATTTTTCTGACCCAGGTAACGCCGGGTATTTTTGCTAGTACAAAAATAAAACCTCTTTAAGCGGCATTCATTATAATTGCGAGATAATTTCAATAATGGCTAATATAAGCAAATACAACATATTATTCTTTTAAAAGGAAGCTTTATGCTGTTCTGAAGGAAAAATGGTATTTTACGTGATGTTTTACTGCAGAACTGTCATTGAGCTGCTTAAAATTTATGAAAACACTCTTCGAGTTTGTTGCAGTTCAGATCACTGACCAACAAATAAACAAGTGCAAATGAAAATTTTACCACAACATTATCGCAATCCCTTTACAGTCAATAAGACCTCCCCAAAGCTGATCTTGAGCCGAAGGGCTGAAGATTAGAAACAGGAGGTAAACAGATTTTTCTGAAAATTTGAACTGATGAATCCTCTCAGCGCGGCGGCTGTTCAGAGGTGTTGGGTGGCCGCTGCGGTAGTAGGGGGAGGATCAGGGGTGCCCGCAGGGGGGGGGGATTATGGCGCAGGTTGCGCTATCAATATTTTTGGGGGGATTTTTTTTAAAACTAATTTATTAATTTTTTTTAGTTTAAGTGTTTGATTTTTTAAATAAAAAATATTCATTAATTTAATGAAAAAAAAAATATTTATTTTATTTCTTTAATATTTATTTATTTATTTTTTATTTATTTTGTGTGTGTGCTTAGAATGTCCGGAAAAGAAAAAAAAGGAGCTTGGGGGGGGGGGGGGATGGGTGCCCTGGGGAGGATAACATTAGAGATCTGCGGTGCGAAAATTCCGAGAATCGAAAAATTGGTCGTTAAGAGGGGTGGCTGATCAGTAGAGATGTCCACTCGGTGAGGTTTTACTGAGACTAATGTATTTAGATGCGATGCAATATATACTGTCGGCACCGCTTAAACGAATACTGTCGGTTCCAAAAAATATTATTCGATTGAGCGGGGTATTTGTTTAAGCGGGAATTTTTAATATTACGTCTATGCCATGGGAAATATTCGGCTCCAAGATATTTTATTCGCGTAAGCGGGGTATTTGTTTATCCGTTACCCGATTAAGCGGGGTCTACAGTATATATATCGACAGCATGACGGTGAAATTATTAGTGCTCCAAAGAATACAATATCCAATGGTTGCACTCGATGAGTGCTGTAAGCTGGAAACATTGCCACGAACATTTTTTTTTCACTGCAATTGATGACGAGTTCGTTATCTCTCCCCCCCCCCCCCCATAATTTTATAAGTGCACCTCTCACTCCCCCATGCTAAACTTACCATAAAATATGTTACCCAAAAAAGAAACAGGATGGCGGAGAGATACTAGGGTAACATTGAAGATTTAGAAAAGCAAACTCGAGATCCCTTTGCGGTCGCGCAATTTTACTTCTTTTGTCATTTCTCGCATAATATTTGCTATTAACTTCTTCAGTTTATTTATTTTGATAGTGTGTACAAATTTTCTAATTGTGTCACATGAGCTAGGCTGCAGTTGTGTGTGTCTGTGTGTTTTCTTTGAAATTTACAATATTTTTATAGTTTTAGTGGTTGAATATTGAGAGATAAAATCTGCTCCAGAGTATTTTTTTTTTTTTAATCGTCGCCAATGCGGCGAAATTTTCCCATGTGATTCTGTAGTGGATAAAAGGGAAACAATAGAGTTCCTTTTAAAGGAGACGCTTATGTGTAAATTTTTTGTCTTTCAAAGAAATTGCTTTTGTAATGGAGCGTTGATGAACTTCAAACGGACAACTGGTATAAAAATTCTTCAAATATTATAATATACATACAGGCACACAGGAGAGAATAAGAGTGGCAGGAGCATTATGCAGGCTAGGTATTTCTAGAGAGTTCATTCAGAAAGCCAAGGAATAAAAATGATTTCGGAAAAAATGTTTATTTTTCTTTCAAAAAATATTTTTCCATTGTGTTGTATTGACTTATGGTTTGAAAGATTCACACCAGACTCCGCATTCCCCCTTTTTTTTGCCCGAAAATGACTTTTAAGACGCTCCTCCCTTCCGTAAATGAGCCTCTCAAAAACCAAAAACCGGATCCGCCCATGCACAGGTCCCTCCCAGTTTTTCCAACACACACAAACGCAAAAATAAAATTTTAATCCCTTCTTTTTTCCATCCGTTACTTTAGTCAAGGCTCTGTTTCTATAGTCGCTCTAGCTCCCTCTATGTGAGGTCCATGCCATTTCTCCTTCCAGTTCGACCATTATAACGTTTCGTTCGTTAACTTTCCCCCATTATTACTACCTATTCATAGTTTTCAAATTACGTCGCAGTGCTTTTTAAAGAATTTAAAAAAAAAGGAAGAAGAAAAAAAATAGCCTTATGATAAATGCTTTCGCTAATTACCATTCTGAGATCATGGTCATTGTAGCATCTTACATAAATTTCCGACACAAGAATTTCTGCCTTATATAATTCGCATAATAACATGAAGGAAGATTTTAGCATATTGAAAGTAACCTTGAAAGTCTGAATAGCAAATCATTTTTATTGCTGCATGTGCATACGCGAGTACATGTATCATGTCTGCCAAAGATTTGAAGGAAATGATTATCAATCGAAACACGTGGTAAAAGTCGAGGTCACTGATATCACGAGACATCTAGATTTCGATGATGCAACAATCGATATTCCGCATAGTTCGTAAAAGTTTAGCTCGGGGGGAAAAAATTTGGACCTTTTGTAGTTTTAGAGAGAACTAAATCGGCCCGTTTTAACTCAAAACAGGAAAACAAATCATCAAAATAAAGCGGTGTAAGCAGAGGCTCCCCGAACTAAAACTTTTGGGAAGGGGCAAATTATCAATTTGCCGAATGAAGTTCCAATTTTACCGAATGATAAAATGCAAGAAGCATGCACTGCACACATGTCATACATGCACAACATTAAGTGAGAAAAAACATTAGGCATCTTTTTAAAAATAATTCTAAAACTAAAAAGAACAAATAATCTCAATGTTGCAATAGTGTCTTCAAATTGCCGAATCGTCAGCAAAATATGCCGAATACGGAAATTATTGGGAGGTCACAGTGACCCTCCCATCGGGGCGCTCCTGGGTGTGAGGCTTCGATATTTACCTTGAGACAATAAAAAAAGTTGGTATTTTGTGCCTGAGTACGTCTTTTAAGGAGGGGGTCAATCTCCCCTCTCGCTGCTTTTAGGATACTGATGTATTTGCATGAAGTGGGCGTGTTTTTTTTTTTTTTTTTTGGAGCAGTTTACCTACAGTATACAATCATTGCCCCCCCCCCCCCGGAAAAATTCGAAATGACGAGACTGTTTGTACCCAAGTGAGACAAGCCTAACCAAGGACGGATCCAGTTTCTGGTTTTGGAAAGTTCATTAATGCAATAACATCACACTATGCAGTAGCGTACATTGACTCAGATGCGCCGCCCATCCCCCTGTGAAATGGTTTAAAAAAAATTCACGTGTAACTCATATTGCTATTTTTCTGGAATATGCTTCCTCAAATCTCGTGTGTCGAAACCCCCTACCCGCGAGATAGGGGGTTTGGACCCCCCCCCCCCTCCGCCAGGCTTACAGGCTATGTACGCCACTGAAGCCATGGTTGACCAAAGGTAGAGGGCAGATAGGGATCATTAGTCCTTCTGTGGACATTGGTACACCACAAATGAGCAATATTTTTACAAAATTTTTCTGTGTTTTGAACGTTGTTGATTTTATTTTTACTTTTCCGCACCAAAGCATTCACTTCTTTCTTATACAGCAAATATTTCACAAAATTAATGTTCCTGATAGGGGACGTGGGCTCGTTTAGTACTGGGCGAACTTGTTGAACAGAGTGGAAAATCTCCTTGCGCGTAAAAATATTTGATTATTTGGTGAATACAATTTAAATGTAAAACGTACGGACATACAGACTTTCAAGACTACTTCTGAACAAGAATGTTTTTCTTCATCTTCTCAAAAAACATATTTTATCCAAGAGATGAAGAAATCTCATTACGTACACGAAAGATCCCGTGACTCAAAACTCGCCTTGAATTTCTTTCATGTCTACATATATTTTAATCTTTTCACCTTTTTCAAATGCAAATGACAAAAGTCCTGTTTGATAAGCTACCATTTTCTTGCATACAAATGAGGGAGCACAGTTCACTTTTCGTCATAATGTCATACGCGCTAAAAATCTGATAAAAGAACAGTGGGTACGAATACAAAACGTCCGAAATTTGGAATTTAAGTTCGTTAAGGTTTCACGTGTTAATGAAGTCATGTGTAAGAAACGCATTACACATCAGGGCATCAAGATAATTTTCAAAGTCAATCATTTGAATGCTGGATCCAAACAGCAGATCCACATAAATAAATTTTCAAATGGTCATAAACTGCTTCAAATTCTCAGAACCAATTTAAAGCCTTAAAACTGGTTATGTGCGTCATTCGGTTGCAAAAAATGGTAATTTATTTTGTGATCAGAATATTAAAAGGCAAATTTATCTCATTAAGATGATTGCTTTTTTTTTTCGTTTAATAGCTTGTAGAGTATTTCTATTCTAGGTCATATTTCTTTAAATTTTTCTAAGTTTTTGTTTATGACTACAACCGGAAAAAAAAAAACTATTTCATATTTTACGAATTAATACTACGACGTACTTCCAGGGATATTTAAAATTGGAAAAACGCCAAAACTATTTTGAAATTTCTACTGGTCAATTTTGGAGCAAATTGTACTTATTAGCGTGTCATTAGAGAGAAAAGAGCTTGTTCAATATTCAGTGGTTTGTAAAATATCATTAAAAAATAAAAGCGCACCGCGTAATTACTGTTAAATTATACATCGCTAAATGTATTTTAATTCGTCGTATTTTCAACAGGAGCTCAGAACATCTGCTTTACCTGCCATAATTCGTGCAGAATTTTTAATAAGGCAGAGTAGGGCCTTACGGCAGCAAAGTCAACTTTTGGTAATATTTTTGCACAGTTTCTGAAAGCTTAATTTTTTAAAAGAAGCTAATTTTTGTTTTCTGTAAATCAAGGGTTCTCAAACTTTTTTGTTCCGTGGACCCCTTGCCTGGTTTTTCAGTCTCTTACGGTCTCCTAAGAGTCGTTCCAAAACTAATTAGGTACTGTGTCAACAGAACTCAGGCATCAAAAAAAAAAAAAAACGGGAATGAATGTAGGGATGCACCGATAAGCAAATTGGCCGATTACCGATTAATCGGCTGTTTATAATCGGCCGATTAATGATAAGGACGGTTGTTTTTCTACTACCAATTTTACCATCACTGTTTTTTCTCTCTTATACAATTCCTAGTTTAGAAATAGTAAGTTACATTTTTCTGAGAGATTTTTTTCTTCCATTTTCCTCGTTTTCACAAAATAATTTCAATATTTTATGTAATTTCTTAGAACAAATTTTCATATTACTTTCAATAATACTATTAACACATTGTTTGTTATGTAACATAAAATGCAAAATAAAATAATACATGACATAAAAATTCAAAACAAAGGGGAGGGGGGAGTCTGAGGAATTTTAGAAGGGGGTTATTTTCGGAAAGAGGGGGGTCAAAGTGCAATTTTGTGCGAAAACGTGGGGGAGGGGGGATGTATTTGGCGATTTTTTTTAATATAGATGTTTCAAAACTGCAGTTTTAGGCTATATTCGGTCGTTTAAGGGAGGGATCATCACAGCCGTGACCCCTCCCTGGATTCAGGCCTGATAATATAATTATGGCAGCGATTGGGGAATTGGGAGGAGGTTAGAGAACTCCATCGATGGAATCTTCGGCCTGGGAATTCTTCAAAGCTGAAGTCTTAAAAAAAAGAGTTTTGGTCATTGCTTGATGATGTAAAAAATGGATAAGACGGGGTTCTTCTAATTAAAAACTTTGGAACTGGTACTTTGAAAATGGAAATTTTGACATTTTTAGCAAATTTTGAAGGTTTTCATGAAGAATTTACGAAATTAAAGCATTAAAAAAGTTACTTCAAGTTACTTTAAGAGACACAAGACTTAAAGCTGATGATAGGAGTTTGGATGTTCTCTCCAAACTTTTGTTTAACTGATGAATTCTTAAAACTGAACTTTAGACTTGCTTTCGTGATTGCAGAGGGCGATTTAAGGGACCGCCCCGGATTTTTTCAAATTGAAACGTTTTAAAAACGTAATTTTATGCTATCTTTATTGATGTAAGGGTAAAGGGGTTTTCCATTGAGTGAGAGGGAGTGAATTTAGTGCATGAACAGCAGGATCCCTATTTGCATCTTGTGGACCCCCATTTTTTTCTTTCCTTTATTCCTTATTCCTTTCTTTCCTAATTCCCCCCTTGCTAACTCCAGGAGACCTTTGGGGGTCCCTGTGGACCACTTTGGGAACCACTGCTGTAGATTGAATAACATGTATTTTTATCCGTATTATAAAAGTGCGTATGATCGGCATAGTGCTAAATTCGACCAATTCTATCCCATTCTTATGTACACCCACTGATGTAGCAAGAAATCTTCACAAACAGTCGGGCCCGATGCAGGGACGAATAGGGGCTATCGCTCCTCTGTTGAGGGACTTTCCATCGGTAATTTTTTGGTATTGAAGTTCAAAAAAAGTAATTTTGGACGAGTATTAATGACGTTGGGGGAATGAGTTTTGGAGATCTCCCCAGAAATGTTTAGGAATTTAAGTCCGAAATCTTCGTGATCAATATTTGCTAACCAGTACCCTTATGCAATGAGTGACCGCCCATAAGCCAGGGCTAAGGCAGAACTGAAGCAAATGCACCCACAGCTCGATCATAGCACCCTAAGACTGCAGTTTCGTCCTTATTGTGGACTCCTCAGTCAGGAATAGCCAATGATCGAGCCGGAGGCAAAGATCCTCTTAAGGTAGCTAAGATTGCCAGCAAACTGGTAGATAAAGTGAATTTATCTTACCAGAGAGCGTCCGCAAACCATGGTGCGGCTCAACTCGAAATTTGAAGGTAAAAGCTAGGGCAGTATGCAATGAGTTACCGCCCATAAGCCAGGGCTAAGGCAGAACTGAAGCAAATGCACCCAATGCAGATTGCAGTTTCGTCCTTATTATAAGAACGAAACTGCAGTCTTAGGATGCCATGATCGAGCTGTGGGTGCATTTGCTTCAGTGCCCTTAGTGAAAAGTAAGCAATAAAAACCAATCGCCCCCATCCCTTGCAAAATTTCCGATGAGAAGTCGCTGCAACTTCGCAACTTCTCAAAAAAATCCTGATTCGGCATTTTTTTCTGACGATTCGGCAAATTTTTAAACAGTATTGCAGTTTGTTCTTGTGCCTAATGTCTCTTCTTATCAGATATTCAATACTTGTATTTTATGATTTGGTAAAATTCGAAATTTCATTTCAAAAATTCAGTTCAAAAGTTTAAGTTCGAGGAGCGTATCAACATTACTCTCCCCTCAAATAAATAAATAAATGGTACGTGATATGTGTGAACTTTCTGGCTTCAAATTTGATATCTCAGCATGATAAAATATAACAAAAACATTTAAACTTCGGCCTCCTAAGTTTAAGTCTAGAGAATCGTTCTTTGAAGTGGGACTCTGCCACAGTTCGCACATGCATTATTTTAATTTAAGTTATAACTTTGTAGGAAATAAATCTTGAATAAGATTTAAATGGGTTAAAATTTAATAAAACGAAAGAAATTTAAACGGACTCTAAAAGTTACTGGGTAAATTGTATTGTAACCTTTTGAAATACTATTTTTTAAACAATAGGAGCAATTTTTATTATTATTATTATTTTTAATTACTTTTTTTTTTTGAAATTTTAAAGGTAACTTCACACTTAGACAGCAACGAATAAAATGCATATTCTGCACACTTTGTGTGTTTGATAGTGAGAAAAAAACCTCACTGGTATTATTATTTTTTTTAATCATTTAGTTTTTTAACGTATTTCATTTTTTGCAACAAAAAAACTAATGCCTCGAAATTCTTACTGAATATTTGTTCAATGTAATGTTTATATTAGTAGGAGCTGGAGACTCACCAGCTCAGTTACTTCCTATTCTGGACTGATGAGTACGAACGAACTACTTTCTCTGTACGAACGAACTACTTCTACGCTGCAATGTTTCTTGACACTGGCGTCGTGACGTCAGTGTGACGTCAGCCAATGAAAAACGAGCTAGATAAAGCGTCACAGCCTACTTGGCAAATTAGAGGAGATCCTTAACAGCTTCTGAGCTCTAATTGGCTCCGCGTAGTGACGTTTAGTGTCAAGTTAAGTTGCTTTCGGGTATAGTGTAATCGAGCTGGCGGTGTAATGCGTGTATTTCTGCTTTGGCTTAACGGCGGTAACTTACTGCTTAATATTAACATCCTGATTCATAATGAGCTGCTTTTATCATTATTGTGTAGGTTTGCTCTCTTTATGTTTGTAATAAGTGAAACTTTGTTCAAAAATTTTAATGAAGGTTTTCATTATTTATGTTTTGTCAGGTAAAATACATAAAAATGTTATTACCATTCATGTCATTACCATCCAGTGCTATAACATGTGGAGGTGTGTGTAAACATGGGGATGTTATAGATCATGGGTGGCCATATAAGGTGGTCACAAGCCGTGGTCGGAAGTAGCGCGCTACAAGTAGCGAAACTACTGTAGTAACTACATTTTGTAGTAGTTTGTAGTGTAGCGCACTACTTATTAAAAAAAGTAGAGTAGTGAGTAGCGCGATACAAAAAAATAGTAGTTTGTAGCGATTTCTGGAAACTACTTTTAAATTAAAAAAAATTAATAAATGAAAAAAAAAACAGAGAATGAAGGGAAAAAACAAAGTTTAATTAACTCCGAGTGGTGCAAATCTTGCACGAGTACAGCAGCGGACGCAATGAGAAAATAGGAATCATAAAAATATGAACCGATCCTTAGATACATCTTTTTGACGAAATACATTCTGTCTGTTTGATGTCATTGGTTTGTTTGGCATCATAATTTTTATATTTCTTCAAATAATTTTCACGTTCCTAAATATTCCCTGGCAAGAAATTGAAAAAATTGAAGGTTGAATTCTTTCAATCATTTAAATTTTGAACCCTTTCTTGTGGCGAATATTCGTAAAAATTGTAAAAAAAGTCTAAAAAGGACAAATTTTAGTAAAAAAAAAAAAGGAACAAAAAGGAAAAGTAACAAATAAACTGAAAAACAATTCTTAGTTCTATTACATATTCAAATGAGTTAATTTATTAATGTAAACCACTTTTCGAATTTTTTCGGTCAATCCTCACACAAACGGTATATGCTTTTTATTTATTTATTCTTCAAAAAGTAGCGAAGTAGCGACTACAATTCCAAAGTAGTTTGTAGTCGCTGCATTTCAAAAAAAGTAGTTGTAGTTGTAGTTAACTACATTTATAACAAAGTAGTTGTAGTTGTAGTTCGCTACAAAAGAAATGTAGTTTTTCCAACCACTGGTCACAAGTAACATGGGGAATTTTTTTTTTCAACTAATCTTTTGCGGCACCCCCCTAAAATGTGCCAATGGGCTAGAAAATGAGATTTGCAAAGTTTTAGCTTAATCAAGGCTACACTAGATAGCGTTTTATACAGGCTTCTTCATTACTCAAAACATCAATGGTAAAGATTTGCCCGCTAGAGAGCGCTGAACAACGACCTCCCAAATGTTTGTTTACATTTATTAGCATGTTGTTTCCGCTGTAAAAAGTGACGTTTATCCTATCTTTTAGGGTTAAAAAATATTGATGTAGTTAACTGAAGTGGAGTACAGAGTGAATTGATGCCGAAGGCCCTCTTAGTACTGCTTTTTAGGGGAAATAAATTCCCTTTTCAGGTAAAGTTGGTCGCAACTCATGATTCAGTCATACGACATTCATTCATTGTTTACTTTCTTCGAATTAGCAACATATAGCAATGGCGTTCAATTTTGACATCTCTGCATTAATAAAATATACGCTTTTCTTCGCAGCCGATAAATAAAAATGTAGCAATGAAATAATATTGTTCTATTTACTATTTTGTTTCATTACTGTTGCTCACACGATCTTAATTGCTACGCAAAAGCTCAGATGTTCATTTTGATAGCGTTGACCCATCAGAGCGATAAATGGCGAATCTATTCGTAGAGACATTTCATTTTGATGCCCCAGAATGAAATGTACACTAATGAAGCGATGGTGTTCAACGGAAAGACGATTGACAACAAAACATATTAATTTCTTTAGTAAAAACGAAATGAGCATATATAATCGTTTGGTACTAAAGAGCAATACAAGTACGAAAAAAATAAACAAAACTACAATATTACGACGACCAACTGTAAAATTTTGTTTTCATTTACACAACATTAAAAGGTAAATGTTCTTTTTATGTTAAATTTCACACATTGATAATATTTCGATAATTGGGAATCTGCTGTGGTTGCCAAATTTTTGGCGATAATTACTTTATTTTGTTGCTCTTTAGTTTATGTTTGCGAAGGAAGTATATTTCCCTCGCTCATAAATTGGACACAAAGATTTAACGCCAATAGTGAAAGATAACCAGACTTCCAATCACCGAAATCTTCCCTTTTTTGTTTCTAATTTCACACATAAGTTTAATACTTGAAAGTAAAATAATGGGCCAACTGAAAAAAAGCTGCGAAATAATGTGAGAATTCTTATTAAAAAACTCGCCAAATCAACTTCAAAAGCTCCATTAGCATGTAACATAACAAGTTTAATAAATATATCGAGCCATTATTATCATTGAAATTTAAATTAAAATGCAAAATAAGAGAAAAGAAGACGATGCAAGCTTAAAATTTTAATCTTCGCTTAGGTGGTAAGAAAATACATCGCCAAGTTAAAAAACGTACCTATAACTGAAACGTACATACTACCAAAGATCTCGGTTATTGAAATATTCTCAAAAGCTTTACGGAGAACTTCCATTAAAATGTAAAAAAATCGCCAAATAAATTAATTTGACCATCTAAACTCATCAAAAGTTTTGATGGAACTATTGTTCCAAAATCGCCATTTATTGCTCTGCGGTGCCAGTGTCGTTTCATAGTTAATTAATAATTAGAATCAATTAAAATGAAAAATAATTCACTAACTAATTAAAATAAGCCGTTAAAATGCAGAATAAACCAACAAATCGAACGAGCTATTAAATAACGTTAAAATACACTAAAATAGAATTGAATGCCAAATTGTAAAATGGTCGCCAACAAATTAACTTTTAATTTTGTCTTTTATTATTTGATTTGTAGAAATGTTAGTTACCATACAATTCGATAGATGTCGCTGGAAAAGGACGTCCGTTTTTATCCCAAGGATTTTGATCAAATGAAGAAGCCTGTATAAAACGCTATCTAGTGTAGCCTTGGCTTAATCGGATAATATTAACACGTGCCGCAAAGAGGGTAAAGTTAAGAAAAACAGCGATTTTTAGCCAAAAATTGTAGTTTTTACTCTGTAAAACCAAAACTACTGATCCTAGAAGCTTTATTTTGGTCTAATTTTGTAGGAAATTTTATTTTCTTTAAGTCTAATCTTATTTAAAGTTTCGAAAAAAATGATTAAATATTTTTCAGAATTTTCACAAGTCAGGCTGCAACGCAAATCCTCGAAATTGCAAGTAACACGGGGAAATTTTTTTTCCAACTAATCTTTTGAGGCACCCCCCTAAAATGTGCCAATAGACTAGAAAATGAGATTTGAAAAGTTATAGCTTAATCGGATAATATTAACACGTGCCTCAAAGTGGGTAAAGTTACGAAAAACAGCGATTTTTAGCCAAAAATCGTAGTTTTTCCTCTGTAAAACCAAAACTATTCATCTTAGAAGCTTTATTTTGATCTCATTTTGTAGGAAATTTCATTCTCATTAAGTGCTAAAGAGTAGTAATATGATGTTACATAATTTAACAGTATAAGTATAAAGGTACATTAGCTTTTGTTGTCATTTTAACTCTTTGCTTTCCGTCTTAACCCTTTAATTCCTCTATTTTAACACAGAAATTTGTTTCATTTATTTCTAAAGCACCGCCAAAATACCCCTTTTTTATTGACAAAGTAAATCCAACAATAAGCAAATAAATGTAATTGAATATTGTAATTCTTTTAGGTTTTTGTATGAAAATTTCTTATTTTTGATATACTCTACGATTTAACCTGAAAAATGCCAAATAAATACTTTGGACATGATAGCAAAAATGAATGGGATAGCACTTAATGAGAATGAAATTTCCTACAAAATGAGACCAAAATAAAGTTTCTAAGATGAATAGTTTTGGTTTTACAGAGGAAAAACTACGATTTTTGGCTAAAAATCGCTGTTTTTCGTAACTTTACCCACTTTGAGGCACGTGTTAATATTATCTGATTAAGCTAAAACTTTTCAAATCTCATTTTCTAGTCTATTGGCACATTTTAGGGGGGTGCCTCAAAAGATTAGTTGAAAAAAAAATTTCCCCATGTTACTTGCAATTTCGAGGATTTGCGCTGCAGCCTGACTTGTGAAAATTCTGAAAAAAATTTGATCATTTTTTTTCGAAACTTTAAATAAGATTAGACTTAAAGAAAATAAAATTTCCTACAAAATGAGACCAAAATAAAGCTTCTAGGATCAGTAGTTTTGGTTTTACAGAATAAAAACTACGATTTTTGGCTAAAAAACGCTGTTTTTCTTAACTTTACCCTCTTTGCGGCACGTGTTAATTTTATCCGATTAAGCTAAAACTTTGAAAATCTCATTTTCTAGCCCATTGGCACATTTTAGGGGGGTGCCGCAAAAGAAATTCGAAAATTGATGTTTTGTGACCACCCTAGAACCTTTTTAGGGAGAGTGCCCCTATCTGGAGAGAAAAAGCTCAGCGTGCCACATTGTATTTTTCAAACAAACTGAAAAATTTTAAAAAGTTAAAAATAGGTTATTCGTTGACTAGGTCATTTTTCTCTAAATAAAAACATGTTTTCTCGCAAATCTGAGTCATTGAAATTGAAACGCTAGTAAAGATAAAACAAGTCCGAACTTATCAGTTATCGTCAATAAACACTTTTATAGACTCTGTCAATCGGGTTACGCTCAAAATAGAAACAAATAACATGAAACATTCCATTCTAAGAACTTAGCAGTCGGTATTTAATGTGGTTTATGAGTTTGTATCTCTTTATCCAAGTCTTTAATTTTAGGATTAGTTCTTGAGAATCCTAAGGAGTTTAAGTGTTTTGAGTGCTATCAATAAATGTTCAACTGTATTTAGATTTTTCTGCATTCATAACAAAAAATATTTATTTAGAAACGTATTTTTAATCAAATCAACAACAACTGACGGCTAAAGTGTGCAAATGTGAAAAATAATTTATTGGTACAAATTTCCTAATTTCTATATGGGTGATTCTACGGTCAATGCGTTTTTTGTGTCCCCAAAGAAAAAATAATCTGTTTAATTTCACACTCATTATATCATTAGTAGCCGCTATTTTTATGATTGTAGTGGTAAGGGCCAGACGAAATTTCAATTTTTGGGGGGTTTATCGATACCAGGGGAAAATGCGCTGCCAGGGGAGTGACACTAATGGCAGAATTCTGGTTTAATTTACTATTATTTCACTTATTTTTCAGTGTAAAATCATAGTATGGACTTATTTCTAAAAGACCTGTATTCAAAAAAAATGTTCGCGTTGTAATAAAATAAAAAAAAAATCAATCTTGAAAACACGACATGTTGCATACAAGTCGCACCGCAGATCCCAAATAAAAATACTTCCCGCATTATTTACGTTCATTCAAATTGCTTTCACAGGGGCAATTAAGATTAAAAATAAAATTAAATATGCTTATAACACAGTTTTAATGTATATTTACCCTTTTTTGGAACAAAACTGCCAGGGGAGTAACCCCAGAGAAGTGACAAAATCATACATTACCTATAAAAACAATATCACGCGTTCTTCTTACCAGAACTTCACGTAAACCGTGATGTCTGCACACAATAAGCATTACATTATACATACGTATACTTATGTAACGATTGAAATATAAAAAGTTATACTTACCAGGGGAAATACTACAGCGACTGGCGCAGTACGCTTTGAGGCACTTTCAACGAGAACCGATGCAATAATATCGGATTTCTTTAAAAAACTCTTAACTTGCTTTTAACTTAACTCAGTATTACACTGGTTATTCGCAATCAACATCATCCTTATGCATTTTTTATGCGAAATTTCAGTCTTTGAAGTTCGCCAGGTGAGGGTGACGCTGTTGATATGGCCCGTTGAAAAGTGTATTTTTTTTAAATAATAATAAATATTTTTTCAATGTTTACTGATGAAATATGTTTCTCTGTTAATGTAAGTGTATGATTATGGCAAAAGACATTATGCCAAGTTAGCAAAAATTGAACGTCGAACATGTTTGTATAAAAACTAGTATTTGGACAGGCCAGGGGAGTATACATTTATGACTATTTTCAGCTATAAATGCTAAAATAAAATAATTGTAGTGAATTAATTGGAGGTCCATATAAAAGATAATAGTCTGTAATGCTTAAGCATGCAAAAACATTAATAAAATCAGTTTTTCATGATGTTTCTCCATTGGCCGTCTGAATTCAAATACCGTAGAATCACCCATATAACGTGAATGACTTTCTGTTGAAGTAAGCTTTTATATTTGATGACCAATGTAAAAATATCAGTAATTCCGATTTGGATTTCATAAAGGTAACAAGTAGTGTCTTGCAGAGAAATAGTCAAAGAATTTGAAAAGATCAGAATTTTTTTTTATCATCCTGAAAATCATTAAACCTAACACTGAATCAATACTTAAAATAGGTGTAAAATTTTCTCCATATATCATTGCAAAATTATTAAATTTGGGTTGTTACTTTCAGTATTAATTTTTTATGTTTTAATCCTTTTTTCTCGAAAGAGAGAGAAAGAAACTGAAGTTTTATCATAAAAGAATGTAGATGGCTTATACTGGTTTAGGAAACTTTTTTAGTAAAAACTTAAATTTAAATTACTTAAACGGCGGCTAATAAGAGATGACATAGTTAAATTCAATTGCTATTCTTTATTCCTTAGTAGTAAGTCCTCATTGTTTTCCTTCCAGATAATTTAAAAAACTCACTACCTAAAATTCTAAAATCTTATGACTATTTTTCCTTTGGATAGCTATCGCACATTTCAATGAAGGGGTAACTTGCTATACTCTCCTCTTCCTCCTGGGAAAAGTTCTCAAAACATTCGGAGCTCTAATTCGTAGTTTGTTAAACAGTGAACTCTACTGGGTCACCAACAGAGAAAAAGTCTCATTCCTTGGCAAGGAGTTTGATCGATAATTCGATGACTTTTGAATGTTTTCCCAAATTACTTTCAAGTAATGCAACAAAAACAACTTAAGGGCCTTCATTTGTGCAACGATACCGAATTTTGTACAATCTGGTTTATTAATTTCTGCTACAGAGTTAACATTTTTTCATCACCCGTAGCTGAAACTATTGCAGATCAAGAGTCCATTCTGCAGCATCGAAAGTTTCATTCGTGTCAAGCACAAATATGCCTTACAAAGCATTCATTGTCTGTTACGTCACAGTTTTCGTTGGATGTCCGAAGCTAACGCTAAGTACTTTGCAATATTGTAGTTCAGACAATTTGTAAGCCGGCCTCCTGACACTTAATCGTCGTCATGTCATTATATTTCTTAGTTTAAGGGATTTAGTTTTTATCAATATTTTTGAGATCGACATTTTTTCTTCAATTTTGGAATTTTTTCAAAAAGTCTTCGCGTGCCACCCTTACTGCTCTGCCGTGCCACATTGCGGCACGGCAGAGCAGGTTGGCCAGTGGCCACCCCTGGTATAGACTGAGAATGAAATGGTACGAAGTGCAGTATTTCTAATGTTTCAGATGCTTGACTTCTTAGAAGTTAATTGTTTAAACTATGGATGTTTTATTCCATAAGTTTAATCGAAACTTACTTGAAAATTAATTGATGAGTATATTTAAATTTTTTCAATACTTGAGCATATTAGTATATTACCTTTGATTTTAGATAAATTCAATCAAGTATGAGTACATTAATTGATTCATGAACCAAATGCAAGGAAAACTGAGAAGAAAAATGCATTCATAAGGCAAAATATTGCTTTTAATATTTGAAACAGATTTATTAAAAGAAATTATCATTATGTGCAGATGGGGTAAAAAAAAACCTTCATACAATGGCAATGTAAAAATGCCATGAAAGCGCACATAAGTACTTCACTACGGCTCGTTGAAAGCTAAGCACTCATCTCAAAAAAGTTTGGCACTTGTGACGTCATCGATACCACATCTTGTTTTCAAGGTCGGACAGCTAAAAAAATTATCAAAAATAAACTGTTGAGTAAATAAAATTATTTTCTAGTCCCATGCTTTTTTCTTTTTTTGCTCATTCTATCAATTTCAGATCCTGAAAGTAGTACCTTTTGACTGAAGGAAACACCCCTACTCAAAACTTTAAGACTTTTCTTTTCTTTTGTTTATTTTATTCTCGGTCAATCATGCCAAAGTTAGTAATTAAAAAGCGATAGCTTTGTGCGTAAATTAGATAAAATGAGAAACAACGTTTAGAAACACAAATAAGATTAAAAGATTAGAAGTTTTAAAAGGAGCAAACATGTTTCGGAGGCAGCAGCATCCTTCTTCAGTGCCCAGCAAGCAAATGGAATGAAACAAGGTTATGAGAGAGTTTAAATATGAAAAAGGAAAGAAGATAGACTAATCAGATCCAAGCATGTGCTGAGGTAGTATTTGCCGTGTCAGAATATGTAAATTTGAGCAAATCTTAATCGATTAAAGCTTGTAATCTTTTATAATCTGATTTATGCTTTTAAACATTGTTTCTTATTTTACCTAACCAAAGTTAGTAGTTGTAAAAACATCTCCATCAATAAGTTGCATTAATACAGCTACTTTAATTTCGTTTTCAAATGACAACCCCTTTAAAACTATTTAAGTTCGGAGCAAATCTTACCTTATTATTATTTATTTATTTATTTTTTGGTGACATGTACATTCAAACAACAGTAATTCGAAAGCTTTAATCCATTGATAATGGAATTATAGGCACGCGGAATTCAGTGGACGATAGGCACTTGCTCTTTCCAATAATAGAATAGCTTTTAAGAAAATCAATATTCGCCAAACGTATGATGCACTGAAGAGCTAATTCCTCTTTTTCTTCTTTAATTGCGATTGCATCGTGTTTTGTTACACCTTTAATGGAAAAGGATTACTTAAATTTGTCATCAGGGAGTGAAGAGGGAAACAGACGACTCTCACCCCCCCCCCCCGCCTCCATGTCTGTTTTCCTTTTTTAGTCTTCTGCAGAACATCTATACTAGACAGTAACTTAAGTTGACGCTAAACGTCACTACGGACGGAGCCAATAAGAGCTCACAAGCAGTTAGCGATCTCCTCTAATTCGCCAAGTAGGCTGTGACGTTTTATCTAGCTCGTTTTTCATAGGCTAACGTCACGCTGACGTCACGATGTTTTTGTCGAGAAACCTTGCAGTGTAGTATAGCGTTTCTGTTTAAAACGTAAGTAGAGGAATGAGGGGCACAGGAAATAGTTTGGTTAACTTACCTGTTTCGGAATGAAAAAATTGGAAATTTGTTCTGAAATTATTGTACATAAAGAAGGAATAACGTATTTGTAGAGAAACTTGCATCATAATATTATTTTTCATTTTTGCCAGTTATTTTGCACCTTCAAAACAAGGTGAAAAATTCTCACCTCAAAAAACCACGGGGCAAAGTAAACAATACAATATTTCGTTACGAAACATTTTTTATTTGATGATTAACAGTAAATTTCATCAAATGAATATGTAAATAAACGAATAAATGAATTATTACTCAGAAGTAAACGAATAAATAAATGAATTCATTAATACATGAGAGGAAGAAATGGGTGTAGAAAATAGAGAACGAATTAGGAAATAGAGTTCAACTTAAATAACTCAAACATCATTCGATCTCACAGATAATTCAAAAGATTTTCTTATCCCATTAAACTTCATATGAAAGAAGTCGTACTTTTCAATTCAATTTGGATAATGGCCGTTCAACTTCGAGTTATTCAAGTTGTACTTTACGTTGCGTAACTACATAAAAGCTGGATGAAAAATTGTATTTAGCTATCCACTAATTAAGGAAGAAAAAGAGAGAGTTTTTTATATGAATTTAGTGGAGTTTCGCTAAGGTGTCGATGGTACAGGTAAAATTCTTTCAAGGGGTCGATGCGTGGAAAAGTTTAGGTGAACTTGATTTACAGGATGGTTCTATTTCATTTTCGTGGAAATAAACACACACACATGAAAGAAAGAAAATGAAAAACTTTCTAATCTTTCTATTTTTCTATTCCATCTTTGCATCCTCTCTTCTCAAAACTAATTTTGGTTGGTTCATATTAACTACCAATCAGTTATGCGTATAAGTGAAAAAAATCAATATTTTGAAGAAAATTTTTCCCTTTATTTGGATTCGCCGCAATGTGAAACTAAGTTGAAAGCTAGCTTTGTCGTTCATGCATGTTATTAAATTTTTAAAAACCTTTTCAATTAATAGTATCATTGAAAAGAGTTTTGAAAATTAGTGATTTTAAGTAAAAGTTTTGAAATGGAATTTGTTGTCCTGAAAACATAACGCTTGGCATTGCGTATTGGAATTTCGTTTCACAATTAGCTTAATTTTGATGTCCCGAACTTAAAATCCTTCACTCAATAATAATAATAATAATAATAATAATAATAATAATGCCTCAAATTGATTTATGCTTTAACCCTCTGGTTGCTAATCCCGCGATTTCCACGGGCAACGAAGAAGTAACAAAATTAGCTCATCCCGCGATTTTCACGTTCACAACGTAATTTAAAACCTCATTCCGCAATTCCATGTTTAAATGTCAGCAATGAATTTTCTGAAGCATTTGCACAGATCGCTCGGCCATTTTACAAGCCCGATACCTCCTAATTTAGTAAAGAAAGGATTTCATCGAAAGTGTGGTTTTTATTGCTCAAAAATTGGAATAAAAAAATAGTATTGTTGTTCGAATTCGGTGTAAAGAACATGAAGGTAGAACTTTTCTTGTACCTTGTTGCAAGATTTATCATATTAAAGATAGTTTCTAACGTAATATGTGTAGATTTAGTTCATAAGTTTTATATTGGTTTTTCATACATAAAAAATATGCATATTTTTAAAGACTTCGTTGAGAAAATTGAGCAGTCAGAGTGTTAATAGGTTTCCTCTTTTCTGCCATGTTTTTATCAACTTTCTTTGGTGCATGTCTGGTCGAGTAGAATTTCGTGACTCAATTTCTACCTACTTCCTGTGATCTGATTTTTTTGAAATTTCGTATGTACTCTCACACCCGACGACAATGCAGTTCTGCAGTCAAATTAGTTAATTAACCATCAATTATTATTTTATTCCAATTTTAATCAACATTTCTGCATAAATGCTCTAATGAAGAAAACATTCTTGGGAAAAGGAATCGGAGTCGGGAAGTCGAAGGCTTGAACATATGAAGAGTAGGAGTCGGCTACTTTTTTCTCAAGCCTACTTTTCTGCCATGCAACGGAGTCAAGGTAGGAGACGAGGATTCGGAGACGGAGATTCGGCGTCGGAGTTGAAAGCTCTAAAATTCTAAAAGTAGGAGTCACTCATTTTTTTCCCCGAGCCTGCATTTCTGCCATGGCTGCGAAGTTGGAGTCGAAATTAAGGAGTCGGATTATAGAAGGTGTTTTTTTAACTCTAATAGTAAAAGTCGGTAATTTTTACCCAAGTCTGCATTTCTGCCATGGCTCCGGAGTCGGAATTGGAGTTCTTAAAAAAGCTTAGTCAAAAAAAAAATATTTTCGATACAGTCTTCATCAAGAGCATTTGCCAACAAAGTTTGTTTGAAGAAAATTCGCTTTTAAGTTCGGGATTTATATTGTCTTACATTTCCCCGCAGGCGCAGTCTGTGGGACTAAGGCATAAAAGATGATTAGAAACATAGTTTCGTTTGCCAACTTCGGGGACTACAAAATGTGATATTTTTCTGAATCCGTAGAGTCTACAGATGAAAAAAAAAACACAATGTTCCCAAAAAAATACTCTCATTAACTTTTTACAGATGACAAAATGGGTAAAAATGAAAATCTAGGGAGGATAATTACGAAAAATGTCATAAATTTATGAATATATATATCAATCTACAAATGTAGATAGACAGATAGATACTGTTTGATATTTTATCCGGCGACCTTCGTCGAATTTGCGCATGCATCAGGTCTCTATTAATCTTATCGAAGTAGGGATGATAGTCATAAGAGAGATCATGAAATTGAGAGGATTTTTCTTTTTTTGTTTTGTCTTTCGTTTGATTCGTTTATTTGTTGCGTTGGTGTGCCCTTCCCCCTTTTGTTATCAGGTGCAGGGGAAATGAAAATAATATTGGACTAAGTAGAAATGCTGCCATGGCGCATTTTCGTAACTAAGGTGTCACCCTTTTCAAAATAGAACCGTTCAACGGTGTCGGGTGCAGCTTTCTAAGTCGGACAATAGATATATAGTATTTACAAAAAAAAAAAATGTAAACAAAAATTAGTAAATAATTTTTTTAATTTAAATACGCATTTGATAATAAATTAGTAAATAAATACCTTTGTGTAATGAAAAAACAAAATTAAAAAAACAAACGTATTAATACGCAAAAGAGCAGGAAACGGCATACGCGTGTTTCGGCGTTAAAAGGAACGGCTTTTTCAATGCAAAAAATGCGAGCTTATGGATGAATTTATCAGCTTTATCAAATACTAATTCTAAGGGAATTATCATTGTTTGAAAAATCATTTATGCACAGCTGCTGCCACAAGACACATGCACCTTTATGTATATCTCAATGAAAAACAAGAAGTTATCTTGCATGCATTGAAGATGTGTTTTTGTACATTATCTAGTGCAATGGAAATAGAGTTTCACTGGATTTCAATGCTGCCAGTATTTATAATGTACCACGTTACGGTGAACTGGGATCATTGATTAAATTTTTCAAACATCGGTGATGAATTCACAGTTCTTTTGGTGTGTAATAAAAGAGAATCAACATTTAGAGGTAGTGATACATCACGTATCAATTTTAATTTAAATACCAAGTAACGAGCTTTATCATATATACATTAGGGTGTCCCAAAAAAACCAAAAGTCGGAATTTTTTAACGCATACCCTCCTATTTTTTTCCTTTTACATCAAAACATTTGTAAAAAAAAAAGTTTTATGCGATTTGAACAACGGTAACCCGTGTCGACTTGCGTCCGAAGGTGTGAAATAGCACTTTTTCACTAGGAAAAATGGAAAAAAACTTTTTTCGGAAATTCAATATTTCATGTTGATAAAACGCTTCCCCTGTATCCCAACATGTCCCACAAAAACATTTATCCAAATTAAAAAATATTTAGATACCCCACACGAGGCTTAAAATTATTAATTTTCTTCAAAAAATAGCTTTTTTTCCATGTATTTTGTAAAAATTGAAAGATAAACTTTAAGAAATTATCAAGATGAAAAGTATGAAGCATTTAGGGTTAAATAGAAGTTTTTTCTCATTTTATATTTAACTAGCTGTGGGGCCCGGCGTTGCACGGGCTTTAAAGTAGTGATGAAAATTTATATAAACTACTCGCCGTCAAGGCGGTATATAATGATATACAACCGCCAAGGCAGCTCGCCTTTAAAGTAGCGAGGAAAGTTTCAGCAAACTACTCGCCGCCAAGGCGGCTCGCCTTTAAAGTAGTTAGGAAACTTAAAATAAAGTACTCGCCACCAAGGCGGCTCGCATTTAAAGGAGGGAGGAAAGTTTTAGCGAAACCGGTTTCAAAAAACTACTCCCCACTAAAGCAGATCTCTAAAAAACTTTCCCGCATCAAAAAGTCGATCGCATTATTTGCACGTGCTTCCTCAGGAATAAAAACAATGTCATGTAGCACATATTTGACACTCTCCCTAATAAACAAATACAATTCCAAACCAAAAACAAATATTTCCAAACCGCTCTCTTCCTGTAACATTAATTGCAAAATTCCAAACAAAAAATTTGTTTTAATATTTAGATCGCAGCCAAAAAAAATCCCTGCTAAAAACATGAATTACAATTTAATTTGAAACACATTTTCAAAATGGTACCAGAAAAAAAAATATAAGTCATTAAGTAGGTAGGAATTCAAGTGAAACACGGACGATCGCATTATTTGCCTTGTTGAAGCGCCGTAAAATGAAATGCTTTTAAGAAACGAAATGAAGAAAAGGACACCAACAATGAATTTAAAAGATGTCGCCATAGCAACGCAATAAAACGTTAATAGTTTGATCAGGAAAGAGGTTTTCGAACTCAAAGTTCAAACGCTTGTAACTTTTTTTCTAGTGGAGATAAAAGCTTGGTTCTTCGACTGAAGGTCGAATCAATTCTGGGGTTAAAAATATCGCTCTATCCAATGGCGTAAAAATCAAAACTGTGGAATAATTAGTTTATTTTTTATTGATGGTTTTAATGAACCAAGTATTGCAAGAAATCGGGTGAAGCTTTGCAAAAGGCAAGTTTAAAAATTGAATAACTCGTGATGTGTTTAAGTTAAAGAATCGGAACAAACTACATAGGACGGACAAAATTTTTCTGCTTCCAACGATATATAACATTAATATGTGCAAGTAATTTTTAACCCCAGTATTCGGCGATTTATGTGAAAATTGCCTTGAATTCGAATAAAAAACGAATCGCTTATCGAATCTTTTCAAACTATAGCCTAAAGTCTTTCTGGAGAAATGGACTATTCAACACAAAAAGAATTTTTCAAATCGAACCAGTAGTTCCTGAGATTAGCGCGTTCAAACAAACAAACAAACAAACTCTACAGCTTTATATTATTAGTAAAGATTCTCCCGAAAATTACTGAAAATTACGGTTTTTTTAAAGTTTTAGGTAAAATTTTTCCATTTTAAATACAATTTTTTTTATTATTCATCTGCAAATGCTGATTTGAAAGTAATGCTTTTTCCGTGATTTTGGAATTTGGTATTTTCTTTAAATGTATCTTTTATTTAAAATAAATAAATAATTGAAATAAATAAATAGAACAATAATTTAAAAAAAAATTATGGCAACAATTTATTTACAGCAAAATTGCAGTACAATTAAATTACTGAACATGCTTTCGTTTTAACGTTTGTTTATTGCAGTAAGGGTATATTTTTTGGCAAAAAGTGAAAAAAATTATGCTTCTATCATATTTTGGAGCAGATATCGACACAAATTCCTATTCTACAAAACAAAAAATGGAAATGTAATTACAGCACATTTAATTAGCTTTCATTCAAGCCCAAACAGTAGTCTGTAAGCTCAATATTTCATTTACAATCGCGAAAAATAAATATTTAAAATTTTGAGAAATGAGCAAAATTGTTTCCTAATAAGAATAGGAGGGCAATATACAGTTAAAAAAATGGGTAAAAGGGTAACACTGTATTAACACAATGATTACAAATCATCTGAAAGCTCTTTAAAAGAGCTATTTAGAAAGATTTAATTTTTCTTTCTGAGGTCAAGCGCAAACCTGTGATGACGTCATCAAAATGGCCGCTTTTACAGGTAAATTCGTTCATGTAACCGTTTAAAACTCCATCATAGATTTAAATATTGCAAAACTGAAATTTTTCATCCGAAAGCGCTTTAAAAGAGCTATTTTATAGTGCTTGGTTTTATTTTCTAAGACAAATAGTTGAAAAGTTATAACAATTTTAAATTGAAATTTATAAAAAAGACAATTTCTTTGTATTTTCCGACTTTGAGATAAAAATTTCGCTGTGATGCATGCATTATAAAAAAATCTTTCCAATTTTATTACATTTAAGAATAAATTAGTAGAACTACGTACTATTTATCGGTATTTTATGTAGATATTGAATGTAACAGATGTTGCAATGCAGAAACAAGCAGAGCCAAAGCTCCTAATGAAGCTAAGATGTAACTAATAATATCGTCAACAATAATTGTGTCAAAAATACTTGCATTTTAGTTATATAAAAGAAATACGGAAAAATACACAAACCCTGAAATAACAATGGATAAATTACGAGAACTAAGATCATGCAGGTGCAAAGAAGTGTGTACTCGATGTAGATGTATCAAATCAGGTCTATACACTTCTTTGCAGTTGTGAGGGCCAGTGCAATACCTGAAACGTTCCTAAAAAAATTCAGTTTTCCTTGTAACAGAGTTAATTTTTTTTGTATTAAAACGTGTATTTTTTCCGTATTTCTTTTATATAACTAAAATGCAAGCATTTTTGACACAATTATTGATGACGATATTATTAGTTACATCTCAGCTTCATTAGGAGCTTTGGCTCTGCTTGTTTCTGCATTGCAACATCTGTTACATTCAATATCTACATAAAATACCGATAAATAGTACGTAGTTCTACTAATTTATTCTTAAATGTAATAAAATTGGAAAGATTTTTTTATAATGCATGCATCACAGCGAAATTTTTATCTCAAAGTCGGAAAATACAAAGAAATTGTCTTTTTTATAAATTTCAATTTAAAATTGTTATAACTTCAACTATTTGTCTTAGAAAATAAAACCAAGCACTATAAAATAGCTCTTTTAAAGCGCTTTCGGATGAAAAATTTCAGTTTTGCAATATTTAAATCTATGATGGAGTTTTAAACGGTTACATGAACGAATTTACATGTAAAAGCGACCATTTTGATGACGTCATCACAGGTTTGCGCTTGACCTCAGAAAGAAACATTAAATCTTTCTAAATAGATCCTTTAAAGCGCTTTCAGATGATATAGTTGAGTTTTGAAATATTTAAATCTATAATGGAGTTTTAGGGGGAGTTTAACAAACGTACCTGTAAAAGCAGTCATTTTGATGACGTCATAACGGGTGGGACCTTGACCTCAGAAAGAAAAATTAAATCTTTCTAAATAGCTCTTTTAAAGAGCTTTCAAATGATATAGTTGAGTTTTGCAAGATTTCAATCTATGATGGAGTTTTAAGCAGTTAAATGAACATATTTACCTGTAAAAGCGGCCATTTTGATGACGTCAGCACAGGAATGACCTTGACCTCCAATCAAGTATCTAACGGCATTTTTTTTTTTGTCCTCCTATGTGAATATAAGCACCACATAAAATTTCAGACTGGTATCCGGAAGTGAAATATTTTTGCACTAACTCCACGGACTAACATGAAATTTTGAATTTCCGAAAAAAGTTTTTTTCCATTTTTCCTAGTGAAAAAGTGCTATTTCACACCTTCGGACGCAAGTCGACACGAGTTACCGTTGTTCAAATCGCATAAAACTTTTTTTACAATCGTTTTGATGAAAAAGGAAAAAAAAAAAATAAGAGGATATGCGTTAAAAAATTCGGCCTTTTGGTTTTTTGGGACAGCCTAATATACATCAACTGAGGGTATCCGTACAGTGAACAACAATAACGAATGCTTGATCTTGAATCAACGACTAATTCTCTTCCCATGAAGAACAAATTTTGATGGATTCAGTTTAGACTGCATTTAGAACAAATGTTTATTTTTGCCTTTGCTTTTAAAAGCACAACAGGTGACACAGTCGGTGAAGACCTGCAATTCCAATAATGCGGAACAAAAAAGTCATTCATTACATGATGCCTTAGCAATGGTCTAGTTTTTTTTTTTTTTAATTTTAAATATGATTAAGGGCCCATTAGTGGACGGACATGCTTCATTGCTAGAGAAAGAATGAAAACTTTTTAGGGTCTGAAATGTTTATCGATACAGTACCAGTAGAACTTTTAGATGCATGGAAAGCATGCAAAAAAAGGTAAAATCTTGTCCTGGTAAATCTTGTCAATCCTCCCTTTGTTTTTTTAATTTCGGTTACCTGTTTGCTCTATGACCTGATCTAGAGCCGCTATATAGACAGGCCGACGCATCAAGATTAAGTTTCACCACTTTGGATCCAATTCCTTAACTTTTACTTTCAAATTTTCATTGTTGCGGAGTAGGGTTACCAGAAAAAAATTTTGGCACATTGTTAAGCTTTGCCAAATCCACGTGCCGCTAATAATTGCTCACAGTGAAAAATTACCAAAACGCGATTACTGGCCAGAAAAGACAACCACCCAAACACAATAACACGCGCTGGATCCAAAGTGGTGAAACTTAATCTTGATGCGCCGGCTCGTATATATAGGGGCCTTAACCTGATCTATCTAAGGCCCCTATATAGACAAGCCGACTGCATCAAGATTAAGTTTGACCACTTTGGATCCAGCTCGTGTTTGAGTGGTTGCCTTTTCTGGCGCAAAGCTTGGCGATGTCCCGAAACTTTGCTCTGGTAAACCTAGCTCTGCAACAATGAAAAATAGAAAGTAAAAGTAAATAAGTTGGATCCAAAGTGGTGAAACTTAAGCTTGATGCGTCGGCCTGTCTATATAGCGGCTCTAGATCTATCGTTATGGTACAAAATCCATTGATAGTTTATATATATCAGCCACACTTTTACCAACACTTATACTTGTACACTTTGAGCATACGGATGTATCACACTCAAATCTAGTATTTCGTGTAAATAAAAGGGTAAATGCCGGGCGTAGATGATACGATCGTAAGAAAAAACCAATGCGTTCTTTTTCAACAGGCGGGGTTTTGAAATTTCAAAAAAATCCAAAAAGCTCAAAATTCAAATTTTTTGTCTAAAAATGGCCACTTTCTTTCAATTTTGAAAAAATAGAGAAATAGAGATAAGCCTTTAAGCATACAAATGGATAAAATTTAACACATTTGAATATGAGTTTTTTCCCATAAATATTACGATTAACAATGAATTATGAATTTAAGACTCACCTATTTCATTTTAGCATGAAATAAGTTAAAAACAATTATAGTGAATCTATAATTAGCATCCGAGCAAAGCCGGGTAATAAGCTAGACATTTAAATAAAAAACGTTTTAAATTTGCTATGTTTTTAAAACGGACTAGAAATTAAAAAATAATTTCTCTAAGTCACACGTACATTTAAACTCCAATAGAGATTCAGAACTTTTAACAAATTGTCCGGAAAATTTGATTGATAATTTTTGTAGCCGTCAAAATACTTATATGTTGTTCAATCTGAAACAGGAACCACACGTCAACTATGATCAAAAATGAAAATAATGAATCATTACTCAAAAAAAAAAAAAATAAATAAATAAATAAATAAATAAATAAATAAAAAAGACTGAAAACGTTCCTTAAAAATTGTGAAAACATATTACATTAACCTGGATATGCCGCATTCATAAAAAGCTCATTCCACTGAGATGAAAATCCTTATAAATATTTCTAACAAAATTTTGTTATAATTAAGAAACATCCAGTTCAAAATTAATGATTCATTCTTTTTTAAAAATATTCTAACATAGATGCAAAAAATAATAGGAAATGCAAGAATTTCATCAAAAATATATTTTCTTTTGTTTTTTTAAATACTGTTGTTAAAATGTTTTTTTTTTTTTTTCCCCTTCTGAATTTTTAATGATGAATGTTGTTTATCTTAGGAGTTATGTAAAAGATTCATAAAAGTAATTCAAAAGTCCTCATTACAATGCAAAAAAAAAAAAAAAAAACGAAAAAACATTTGAATAAATGTTTTTTTTTCTAGAGTAGTTGATTTCTAAATTATTCTGAGTAACGATCTGTTGTTTTACCTTTGACAGTGCGTTTTTTCTACTAACTTCATTGATTACGTTCATTAGGAAAACCCCGTGAAATTGAATTCTTCTAACCAGGAAAGTACTCGACTTAAGTAATAATGAAAAAAGTTTAAAATGATATCATTCGGCAGAGGTTAGTGAGACATGTTTTTGACCCAAAGATCAAGTGCCCTCGTCCCCTCGTTTTCGAGATAAGGGGTCTTAAACTCTGCCGAAAAGTCGACAAATTTGTAGATTTGGCAAGAAATGGAAGTTAGCTCCCGATTTCCCCGTTTTCCGCTTGCATCATCCGTGAGGCATCGCATCATTTCCATGTTTGGTCATTTGCAAAGAAAGTAAAAGATGTTTTACGTCAACCCTTCACTTGTATGGGCTAAAATTAAGAATGATTATCAAGACTAGGATGTGGAAAGCAGAAAGCTTCATATAGAGGAGCGAAAACTTGACGAAGTTAAAAGTTTTATTTTGTTACGCTTCATAACAATACATTTTAAAATTTTAGTTATTTTAAGTTTTCTTTACTGAACTAAGTTAAAAGTTAAAATATTTTGTACGTGTTTCTTAATAATTGAGGATAATAAATATAAATAAGTATGAAGAACAGCTAATATGAGCTCATGTACAAAAAATAAAATAAATAGTCTTTGAGGTAGAAATCAAATTGTCATGGATTTTGATATCAACTCTTATTTCAAAAAAAATGTCAATACAAGCAGTTTCACTATCTGCCCGCTGTGAGCAAAAACTTTTTTTTTAATTTAAAATCGAGTTAAATAAATAAAAATTTTAAAAAGAAAACGAATAGTAAATGTTAATAGCTGCAAAATTATCTCCATGTCGAAAATTACATCAAGGGTAGAGGGAAATAGTTATTTTCATTCTTAAAAAATACCAATAGAGTCGATGTTTATTGTAAAAACCCCTGCCGTTCAAACAAAATTGGTCACTGTAGCGAGTCTCTGTAATGTACAATATATTGCATGTTAATTTCGTACTATTTAAAAACACTGAAATAAATTTTACTAGTTCTGCTTTATGTTCAATGGGTAGGAAAAGACTAACAAAATTGTAAATCAATATTTAGGACAATAAGTTTTAGCTTACTTTTCTGTAAAAGTAGAAAATAGGTGAAAAAAATCATGAAAGAAGGAATGATGCATTGAAAAAAATACGCTCAAAACAATTGAGTCTAAAAACACAACTTAATAAAAATAATTCAATACACACAGAGAAATTTAAAACAGGAACTGCCTTATCAAACTGCCAATTGGTCAGTTCTTCTGCCCACTGTTTCACTATTTTTTCTAACAAAATGGGTTTCTACTATCCTACTTTTCTCGGATGACTTTTCAGCTTAAAGCTCACACTTCATTGCATTGACAAATTGGTTCCTTGTAGCCCTGAAACACTTGTCTGCAGATTCTTGCAAATTCTGTGTGTTATTACGCTGACTATTTCTATTTTACTATTCAAATATTAAATTAAGAGTAGTCTAGATGAGTTAAAACTTTACCACAGCTTAGAAATAGGCAATTTAATAAAGATATTGAGAAAGAATTTAAAAAGTGTTCCAAATCCGAGCCAAAGTAGCAAGTATGAATGGTACTCAAATACTGAAACTTAACACTTTTCATTTTAGAATGCTCTCCCAAGAGCCCATCTCAGAGCTTTCTCTGATACACTCGGAGACTCGCATTTTAGATTTCAACATATCTCTTGCTTATACGCTCGCTCTCGGCTTACATCAAACGCAGCGCCATCTTTTCACTTTAACTGCACCTGATCAGAATTTAATTTTGAACAAACAAGAACAATCGCTACACGTGCACTCATGCTTTTATCTAATTAAATGCTAAGAGTAGCTTTAAAAGTGGACCAAACCTTCGTGCATTTCGAATGCTTTCGTGGAAGAGTTTTATACTTACTCCGAAATTCACGATATTGACGATACTTTGTTTGATCATTGTCACCAAAAATAGCAACTTCTTCCTGGAATGTATCGAACGGAGAAACATTCGCTAGAAAATACGGTAGAACGTCAAAAATTAGAACGCACTACTCTAATGAAGTTTAAATAATTTTTTATTTACCATTACGAAGAGTAAACAATAAGAGTTATTTTTTCTAAGCAAATGTAATCAATTGCATATTGTTGAGTTATCTGTGTTTACGCTTGCTAGAGTCCAGGTTTGCCCGGAACAATCCTGGTTTACAAAACAAAATCCTGGTGTCTCGGTTTACTATGTATACTGGTTTACGACTATTGATCACAAAGGTTTTGGACTTCAATTCCAAATCATATCTCCAAAACTACTTCCCCAAAATCATTAAAACTCGTATAAAATTGCGTTTTTAGAACTTTTATATCGAAAAATTACCGATGGTGAGTCTCTCAAGGGGGCCCTTTTCGCCCCCCTCCCGATGCATTCGTCCTTGTTATTTTCTGATCAGACTGGCATGGCCTCTCGTCGGCCCTTGTGGGAGAAAATCTGTTGGAAAGTTTACACTTCATGCTATAATGCTTCACAGTTCCGTTATTCGAATGCATCATATTTTGAATCTTAAAAATTTGGGAATAAAGTGCAAATACACAGTAAAAGCTATCTTAGCGTGGCCGCCTTCGTTCCATGAAATTTCGGCCGCTCAGAAAGGGTGGCCGCTTTAAAGGATTTTTATTGCAATTGCGAGATAAGGGCGATTCTCTGTAAACTCGTTATTTTTCACACGAAATCTGTCCGGGCACGGTTTTTTGAAATGTTCGTATAATTATAATATTATTGCTCAGAAAATGAATCTATTACTTTGGTTTGAAAGAGGACCAATTGAAGTTTTTTTCTGATAAATCATGATAGGGGGTAAGTCCCCCGCCTAGTATAAGTAGGCAGGAGACTGTGCCAGGTGACTGCGTTTTTGCTCTTTATTGCGTAATATCTGCAAAACTATTGGAACATAATTAGTTACGAGACTACCTATAAATTTAGGCACAAATCGTGGACATAATAACTAATATGTTTTATAATTAAATTAATTGACATTAATAATATCACTTCCCAGAGGACTGTTTTCGCAACGATCCTACTGCATACTTTCCTCACAAATGTGTTTCTCAAACTAAGCAAAGTAGCGTTTCAACACCGTTCTCGGCGATTTCGGCAAATTCACACTGATTAGGGGAGACTGGGTACGGTTGTGACAATTTTCATTTGCTCCCCCATAGATCCCTTAGCAATGCCTGTGAGCTGTTTTAAAGTTGTTTTTATGTTAAAGTGTTTATTTGCCTGCTTATAAACACTAAAATTTTCGCCCTAAGTACAATAGTTAACTCACGGGACCAAATTAAACAAAAAAGGAAAAAATGTCACAACCGACCCCACCTCAGGGGCGGTTGTGACAGTGCTTGGGGTCGGTTGTGACAAGTTCGAAAATACAGCAAAACAGTCTAGATCACTTTTAATTTCAAGTAATATTAAACGTAATTCAACATAACCTTCATCTGGGAAAGTTTAACATTTAACAATGTGTCTCGTTCAGTTGAAGTAGCCTTATACCAAGTCTTACAAAAATATCAGGTTTTTGGAATTTCGTAACGTCTGTTTTGGCAACATTATGCACATCCTGTGGGTCATAACCGTGTCTGTTCATAACAATTCTCAAGTATCAAAGAAAGATTCCACATTTATTTGTTTTATTGAAGCTTGTTACTCTTGAAAGGCTAGTTGCATGAGCTACACGAACAGACGTGAAACATTTCTATTCATAAATGAACGGAACCATTTCTCAGTAGCCATTTTACTCTCATATCTGCTTTCAGCGTATATGTAAGCTCAAAAGCACTTTATTATGAGCAATATAACCTATGCACACGTTGTTTTCATTGTGACAGCGCCGGCCGGCTCCATCGCGTTTACGAATGAATGTTTCGTAGCAAAGACTTACGATTAACGTTGCATTTCCAAAGCTGTCCGAAAGAAAAAAAAGTTTCACTTCTTTATAAGCTTCTTTATATTTCATTAGGTCACACTGCCCTATTTCTGTCTTCTCCAAGCGTATTATGGGCATCAAATATGATAAAAACATGTTTTACTCGTGTCACAACCGTCCCCACGCAATTTGTCACAACCGACCCCAACCCACTACTTTTGAAAACAGCAATCGCCATGGCAATACAAAATAGCCTACATAAA
>JAXGGA010010348.1:0-47306 GCA_038373865.1 Uloborus plumipes | reverse complement strand
GTTATGAATATTTTCTAGAGCTAGCCAGGATTCCTGTTCCAAGAAGGTGCGGGTGCTGCGAGACAAGAAGTTTGAAAATATATATTATTTTTGAGGAACATTGAAAATTTACTTTGAGAAGACAAGCACTGATGTCCCCCTTTCTTTCTTTTTTCTTTTCGTCATTTTTCTTCATCTTCCCTGCACCCAGATCCGGCACAGCTTAAAATAACGAATGTGCAATGAGCAAAAATGCTTTCAATGTTGAACAAGAAAGAAAGAAAAAATATACCTATATTGGTTATTATGATTTTTTTTTTTTTTTTTGGAACAACGAAAGTAAAGATTTATTGTTTTTAAAGAAGTAGAAAAAAGCTTAAACCTCGTTCATATTATTTTTCTTTCGGGGAACTTATAAGTAGTCAAGTGGGGTAGGGGTGTAGCTCTATAAAGCCCAACCCAGCTTGAATCCGCCCACGAACGCTATTATGATGTTTTCAAACACATAGCATTCTTACGGGATTATTATGAAGACAATCTTTAAATAAAAATCAATATCCAACCTATTCTATGTACATTAATTTCATTATGAAATAGTGTAGTCCTCGTCGCTCAAACAATGATTCAAGCAAAAAGTGAGCAGCGATTTAATAAAAAAAAAAAAAAAAAAGAAGAAACGGTATGTGTCACAGCAATAAAAATTCTTCAGTGGAGCATGCGTAATGAATATTTCATGCACGATAATTAATTTTAAAAAATTCTATCAAGCGCTAGTAACTTCCACTTTTATTTTTTGCAAACTTTTCCTGTAATTTATTTAAATAAGAAAAAAAAAAAACAATCAAACTCTAAGCAGACAATAATTATTCACTGTGACGAGTTTCACATATTCTGGTGGCATCAGATAGTACAGGGTATTACACGAAATGATAAATCCAGCGTTGGCGCCATGGAACTCGCCTGTTCTAACGTTCCATGATCGGAATACGAAATGGCGCGAGAGGCGTTTGATTGAGATGGTTTCTTCTGGAGGATGGTGTGTATGATGTACTCGCACATTGACACGGAAATCGGCCTGTGGGGATAAGGAATCCAGAGCGGCAGTTTATGGATTGTTCTAGTTAATTAATCTTTTTACTTTTGCGCGCGTTCGTTTTCTAAAGTTGCCTCGGAGAGTTGAGGTTCGAGTTGGGTGCTGGGATTTTTTTTTTTTTGTGAATAAATTGTTCATGTTGTTTCTGCTTTGGGTGTGTTATTGAGCTTATTAAGATCGGAACATCGGAAAGTGCTGCGCTTTTGAAATAGAAAAAGAATGCGAATAGCGAAGACAGGTCCGTCATTTCGAATATTTCCAAGAGGGAGGGGTCGAGGATCAAGGGCGGATACAAGGGAGGGGTGATCGCCCATCCCTTGGGGGACTCTTCACCGGTAATGTTTCGATATTGAAACTAAAAATTCAAGTTTATACGAGTTTTTAATGAAGTTGGGGGAAGAAAATATGAAGCTCTCTTCCGGAAATATTTTAAAATTGAAGTCTGAATCCTTTATCCTTTGTGATAAATGTTTGGAAACCAGTTTGCACAGCAAAAACTAAGTAAGGAAGATCAATCGTCCCTCCCTTGAAAAATTTCTGGATCTGCCCTTGGGACGAGGATAAAGAGCACGTACTCAATGTAAATTATGGCAAAAAACAGCAAAAACCACGTTCATATTATTTCATTAATTTCCCAAAGTGTGGGGTTGGGGGGGGGGGCAATTGACCCACCCCTCTCCCCATTGATCTTTCCAAGAGGATCCATTGATCCTTTCATTGATCTTGATTCATTGCGGGGGGGGGGCAATCCCCCCCCCCCCATTGATATTCAGAATTATTGGCTTGAACGAAGCGAAAATGTATTGTAACTGAAATGAGAATGATGAACAGTGGCGGCTCGTTCCTTAATTTAGTGGGTGGGCCCGCAATTATACGTTTCCCCAGTAATGCTTACAAAGATAAAATGAAGGAAACAACTGTTAGTAAACTAATGCTGAGTGGCGTAAAATAATATTTAATTCAATGAATACAAACTTTCATTGCAAAATTATCTCATTTGATTTGATACATATAATAGGTTTTATATTTTAAATGCTACACCAGCCTTTAACGATCAATGTAACAATAATAACAATATTTTGCACAGACGACCGACTTTCTATGCATCACTCATGTTAAGCTAGTTCTATTTTGCCATTTTCGGACACTGAAAATGTTCATCACATCAAAAGTGTCACGCCTCAAGGCGGCGCAGCTACTCAAACATTATGGGACTACACTCAAAAAGAAAAATAGCATTTATGCTTAAAAACACCCCCTCTCTTCCCTTAAATTTTTCGGCCGTCTGCACCATGACTTTCTGAAAGCCTTTATCAAATTAAGGAGCGCATAAGGTAAATTACTAGATATGAGCACGCTTAGAGGGTTTTTTTCTTTTTACTTTCTTCTATATCTATTATATAGAAGAAAGTATTGGTTTCGTGAAAATTTTCGAATGTCGAATTTTGACGGATTTGCACGTTTTGAGGTGCGCTGAGTCCATTTCGACCATTTTTGGAAAATGTCTGTCTGTGTGTGTGTGTGTCTGTGTGTGTGTGAGTCTGTATGTGTGTGACCAGTTTTTGTGGCCGCGCTAGAGCAAAAACTACTGCATGAAATCGAACGAACATTTTTTCACATATGTACCACCATGTGAACTGGTGCACCTGACTTTGTTTAGCGAATTCCTCCAAGGGGGGTGGAGCAATCGCACGTGTTCTGCGCGTGGGTGATTGCTATATCTCAGGAAGTTACCGGCGGAATCAAACGAAAATTGGTCCATAGGTAGACCCTATTGAGTACAGGTGCTGATTCAATTTGCGTGTCAATATCTCGAAGGGGGGTGGAGCAATCGCACGTGTTCTGCGCGGGGGTGATTGCTATATCTCAGGAAGTAACAAGCGGAATCAAACGAAAATTGGTCCATAGGTAGACCCTATAGAGTACAGGTGCTGATTCAATTTGTGTGTCAGTATCTTGAAGGGGGGTGGAGAACTCGCACGTGTTCTGCACGGGGGTGATTGCTATATCTCAGGAAGTAACAATCGGAATCAAACGAAAATTGGTCCATAGGTAGACCCTATTGAGTACAATCGCTGATTCAATTTGTGTGTCAATATCTCAAAGGGGGGTGGAGCAATCAAAAGTGCTTATTTTGTCATTGCACCTACTGTATCTCAAGAAATATTGCTGAGATTTGAATGAAATTTGGAGTAACACCAAAGACTCTATAGCTTCGCACAAGACTAAACACTTCAGCTCAAATCAGTGCTTCCACTTTTCGACCATCGACCGTCAAAGATTTGAAACGGGAAAAGCCAACATTTAGGAGATCATTTGGCGAAACAATTTTAGTCAAAAGAGTTTTACCCACTGTTGGGGCGATACGTCGCCAACGCGGGGCGTCGCCATACGATGGCTCACGGCGCTCGAAGAGGCCGAGGGTCTTCTCAGACGGGGGGACATTTTGGGGGTCGCGGGAGCATTTCAGCACGGGGAGGGGGAGTAATGTTTTCAGCGAAAGGCTGTTTATGGACAGGTTGTGTTGAAAAAATTAACAATGAAATCAAATGGAGCGCGAGAGGAATAATAGAATAAGCCCCAGATGACAATTTTAATTTCTCTCAAATATATGTAAGAATTATGAAATCATGCTGTAAAATTGTGAATGAATTTAAATATTCAATCTATTTTTGAAAAGCAATCAAACTGTGGTGTTAACAAAAGGGGTCAGTAGAATCAGTTACAGGCGGCGCCCTCGCATGTTTATGAATCCTGTTTTTTTTTTTTTTTTTTTTTTTTTTTTTGCTAGATTATTTCTTTCATTTTTTTATCTATTTATTTTTTTATTCGTTTTTTAAAGCAAATTTTTTGATGTATTTTGATCGTTGTTGAAATTGTATTATTTTTAAGTTTTATTACGCGTTACTGGTCCTGACACGTCTTAGTAACTCGCAATCACAATTACCAGTGGATGTTTTTTATGCTATAGAGAGGTAGGGATGTAAACCGCAGCCTCTATCATTGGACCCTCAGAAAACTGAACCTTAGCTGTCAAAAAATGGAGACCTTCTGTCCGAGGATCTTATGTCCGCTGGACCTTATGTCCGACTCTCCTTCATTATTGGCTGCTGGTAAGAAAATGATTTTTTTTAAAGAAATTCTGGAAAATACATGAAATGTTTAGGATTAAAAATGTGAAACTAGTAAAAAAAAAAGATGTAAATATTATATTATTTAAGAATATTTAATTTGAAAAGCTAAATTCAACTCCGACTTAATTGTTGAGCAGCTATTTTGAAGATGAGTAAAATTAATTAAGAGTAGTATCATTCATTTTTCATTAATACTCCTAAACTCTGCTCCAGTGGTTGGTAAAATGGAGTTGTGAGCCGCAAAAGAATGTTTACACAAGCATTTTCATATTACAGAAGCGGGTGAGTAAGCAATTATATTTGGATTTAACTAGAATCTGTGTTCTAGTGACTTAAATAGTTTTGTCCAATATAAATTTCATATTATATGTTTCTTTCTGTATCCTGTTTTTTGGTTACCACGTCAGATCTTCCTCATTTCTTTATTAAATTCCGTGATTTACCCCTCATTTTAAAAAATATCGTGCGGCTATTGACGAAAAGTAAACATTTTTCCTTGCCCAAAAGAAAGAAAAAAATCAGTTTCTTTCTGGTGTTTTTTTTTTTTCATAATTTTTATTATGCATCATTTCAATAAATAGGATCGGGAAACTAAGCGACTAGCACGGTTGATGGAGCGTCGTGCTTATGATAGGAACGGCGTTTAAGTCCGAATCCGGGGAACGGAAAACCTTTTATTGGGTTTTTTTTCTTCAGCACAATTCTGATCCATTTTTCCATTAATGCGTGATATAATCTCATTGCAAAATCCTGAGCTACAGATCTGTTGCTGTGAAAATCGGGAAACAAAACATTGATTTTAATTCAGTAAATCGTAATTTAAAATCTTATGCAATAATATTTCTCTAGCCTGTTTTCTGTTACCATGCGAGAACGCGTATTTATTTCTAAATGAAATTCTATGATTTGCCCTTTATTTATGATTATCGTGCTGGCAATTGGCGAAAAATAGGTCCACTGTCTATTTTTTTTCAATTTTTATTTATTTATTTTTTTTATTGCACATAATTACAAGGAATAGCATAGGAAAACTGATATGCAATGGCGCGGTTGGATAGATTTTTTTTTTTTTTTTGTTTCCACATAAAATTTCGTAAAACTACAAAAGTAATTTCTCATTCAGCAAAAAAAAAAAAAAAACTTAATTTCACGCCTGTTCTTTTTTTTTGGGGTGGGTGGGGGGGGGGGGCTATTTTCCTAAAAATTACCAGAAAAATCGAATTTTTAATTACTGCTCTCAAGCTCGGAAACTTCGCGCGGGTGAGATTGCATTGAAAAAATGCTTGACTTGATATTGGCCCATTTTACGACGCGGCAACAAAAGTTTAAAAAGCTCAATTACAAAAAAAAAACAATAATAATTATAATACTAAGTCCCCTCCTTGTGACAGGAAAGCCACCATGCTCGAAAAATACTAGTTTTTCCTTCACATATTCAAAGCAGCTACGTCTTGGACTTAGGGCTCGACCATATGCGTAAAAGGATAGCTCTGTATTTTTATGAGTATATTATATTAAGAGGTAAAAACTACACAAGTGTAGTTCCACGAAATACAATCATTTTGACCAGCACGAGATGCCTTCACGCACGTCATACTTTTCATTAAAAATAATAATTTAAAAAGGTAATAAAAACAATTTGTCACTTAAAAAATCACCAACCTATTTTGTCATTCCTTTTTTAAATTAAATATATAAACCTTCTCGCGCGAAACAGACTGGCTAGTTTTTCGTAAAAAGAGCTGCACATATTTTTTGTTTTCAACTGTTAAAATTATTATTTCTCAATAAACCAGGCATGTTGGAACCTGCAATTTTTTTCGTCATTGTTGCATTAATAGAGCAAAAATATTTACTAATTCATACAGCATATTACAAGTAGTTGACTTTTCATGTCCCGTACGTGACAAATGCAAATGAATAAAAAAATCAACTGACAAAATTATTTAATAAACATATAACTGTATTAGGGGTATATTTTTATCAGATGTAAAGATTAAAAGAGGCTTTCTCCTGTTTCATTTAAATATTAAGTAGTTCTTTAACAAAATGTCGTTGAAATTATAGCGCCTGATTGTCCCGTATATGACCCTGGAATGGTTCAGAAACGTCTTCATGTAATGTTAAACAGTTCACAAGTACTAGTAAAGACATTAGTTTTATAGTAAAATTTTATGAATACTTTTTTTTTTTATTTATTTATGAATTCAATTTCTTAAAACAACAAATAAAATTGATTAAGCAAAATGCGTGAGCTGATGCGTGATTTAAGCAACGATGCGTTAAAATACGCATCATTGCTTCGAATATTTATCTTCTTTCCTTTCAAAATTTCCTTCAATTTAAAGATGCCCAGTAGTATTATTTACCATTTACGTATATCTAAATACTTATTAGTTTTAAATTTCAACTAATATCTGCAAAAGTAAATAAATAAATAAATAATCGTACGAACTTATGCAATAATGATTTCACTTATAAATGCTAAGCTCCGTAGGGAACGAAAATGGATGTTGCAGAGGAAACTGGTAACTCTGCTACTAGAAAAAGAACGAAACAAAATGATTCTTTTAATTTTGGAGACGGATGGAAAATGTACATGCGCTCACATGGCTTCTTTTTTTTTTGAAACTTTATTGCACGAGCACAGACGTGATGGTACAGCTAGTTAAAGAATAAAGCAACAAGAAGTTACCTCTGTACTACAACAATAATTTTAAAATACAAGTTTGAAGCACTTAAAGAACAATAAAAAAATGTATTTACTTGTTCCGGGATGACAAGAAAACATCTTAAAAAAAGGAAAAAAAATGTGAGATGAGTAGGCTTGGTGGTGATAAATGTTATAATTAAAATATTAGGACAAAAAAAGGGGTGGGGCGAAAAATAAATGTGGAAGTAATATTTAAACAGCTCTTATCAACTGAATTTTGTATCCAGAAACAAAGCACACACATCTTTTGCATTCAAAATGAGTCCCTTATAAACCTCCAAAACACGTTTATGTAATGTTTTATTTGATTTCCGTTTGCAACGTTTTTACTTTCTTCTATATCTAATATATAGAAGAAAGTATTGGTTTCGTGAAAATTTTCGAATGTCGAATTTTGACGGATTTGCACGTTTTGAGGTGCGCTGAGTCCATTTCGACCATTTTTAGAAAATGTCTGTCTGTCTGTCTGTGTGTGTGTGAGTCTGTATGTGTGTGACCAGTTTTTGTGGCCGCGCTAGAGCAAAAACTACTGAATGAAATCGAACAAAAATTTTTTCACATATGTACCACCATGTGAACTGGTGCACCTGACTTTTTTTAGCGAATTCCTCCAAGGGGGATGGAGCAATCGCACGTGTTCTGCGCGGGGGTGATTGCTATATCTCAGGAAGTAACTGGCGGAATCAAACGAAAATTGGTCCATAGATAGACCCTACTGAGTACAGGTGCTGATTCAATTTGTTTGTCAATATCTCCAAGGGGGGTGGAGCAATCGCACGTGTTCTGCGCAGGGGTGATTGCTATATCTCAGGAAGTAACCGGCGGAATCAAACGAAAATTGGTCCATAGGTAGACCCTACTGAGTACAGGTGCTGATTCAATTTGTTTGTCAATATCTTGAAGGGGGGTGGAGCAATCGCACGTGTTCTGCGCGGGGGTGACTGCTATATCTCAGGAAGTAACCGGCGGAATCAAACGAAAATTAGTCCATAGGTAGACCCTATTGAGTACAGGTGCTGATTCAATTTGTGTGTCAATATCTCAAAGGGGGGTGGAGCAATCAAAAGTGCTTATTTTGTCACTGCACCTACTGTATCTCGGGAAATATTGCTGCGATTTGAATGAAATTTGGAATAACACTAACCCAATATGGAAGCAAGCATCGATTAAATTTTGGCGCCAATCGCCCCAGGGGGAGGGTGGGGTGATTTTTGCGCTTAGTCAACAATGCGAAAAATTACTTCATTAAAAAATCGCTTTCACGCTATTTAATTATCAAAACAGCTGAAAACTTTCAATGATTTGAAATTTTTAACTGTTGCCAATTTCTTTTTACTAACAAACAAAATGTTTGCAATTTATCTAAACAAGGCTTTTGCAATGATTTCCAATTTCGCTCATTGATTCTGCATTTGCAGGGTTATTACGATAATTGGGAAATTGGCGCTGTCTCCAACTACTCGGGCGAGTACGTATTTTATTTTGTAACCGGAATTCATAAGATAGATATAGAAGAAAGTTTCGTGACGGCCACGACAGCTAGTTTGTTATTTATTTATTATTTTTTTCTTATTACTTTAAGGAACAGTTGCACACTTCTGTACAAAACTCAAATCACATTTATAATTCAAGTTTTGTACAGGAAGAAAAAAAATCAACTCAAGTTCATAGCTTTATCCTGCAGTAAAAATTTTGTTGTCTTTAACAATATTTGATTTTTACAACTACGCGGTATTGATCGAGTACCTGATCGAAACAGCCAAATACGGAGTATTTCCCGAGTACTCGGTACGACACAAATAAAGTTATAAACTTGTACTGAAAAAACTACTTACGTAGGATTATTAATCAGTACAGGCGTTTACTGTTTTGGTGCGTAACGGTTATTCCCGTTTTAATGTGATGGAGTAAAATGGTGGGAAAGTCTTTTTTTTTTTTTTTTCTGCTGTCCGTTCACTTGTTGAAGAGTGGATCGCTTTCTCGTTTGTCTTATCTCCCCTTTAATCGCAATGCCTGGACCATAAAATCTCTCGGACGAAGTGTGGGGAGAGAGCTGCGGTCACACACTTGACGATTCGAAATTGGGTGGTAATTAGTATACCCCCACCCACCCCGCTGCTTGCTCAACCTACGTTCTCTTTTTCTTGGAATTCTGAGGAAAAAGCTTGGCAACCCTGACGCCAATTCCAAGAAACTAGAATTTTATCTTGGCGTTCAATTTAACCTGCTCAGCTGTGAATGAGAGTTTTTTGCAATACCATCTTTGACTGTCCTTTGCAGTTGTTTTCATCGCTGTACTTCAAAACTGGTTGCGAAGTGTCCAATCTTTCCCTTTAGAGTATCTTTGGTAACACTAACCCAATAAGGAAGCAAGCATCGATTAAATTTTGGCTCTAATCGCCCCAGGGGGAGGGTGGGGTGATTGTTGCGCTTAGTCAACAATGCGAAAAATCAATTCATTAAAAAATCGCTTTCACGCTATTTAATTATCAAAACAGCTGAAAACTTTCAATGATTTGAAATTTTTAACTGTTGCCAATTTATTTTTACTAACAAATAAAATGTTTGCAATTAATCTAAACAAGGCTTTTGCAATGATTTCCAATTTCGCTCATTGATTCTGCATTTGCCGGATTATTACGATAATTGGGAAATTGGAGCTGTTTCCAGTTGTTCGGGCAAGTACGTATTTTATTTTGTAACTGGAATTCATAAGATAGATATAGAAGAAAGTTTCGTGACGGCTACGACAGCTAGTTTAATTTGGATACAAATGTTGCATTTTGTTCATGGAAAAACAAATCCTAACGGTGTTAGAACTTAAAAATGTCACTTTTATAGCTATGGTATTTTCATAAACTTTCAATTTTAATGTATGTATATGTTCTTAAATAAACTGGAATACACTTGTTTGACCAGTTATGGTCCCACTCTCTTACCTATGGTCGTACTCAAACTAGTAATGTTCATTATACCTGAATCGAATTAATTTCAGGAAATACACGAAGAGTACATAACAATATTAAAACTCTTGGATTTTTTTACAATATAATCAAATTTAAAGGATCCTGACTTACCGATTCAAATAACATTAAAATTAAAACATGGATTACTGACAAGTCAGGTTTGAAACATTTGTCTGAACAACTACAAAAAAATTAGTAAATAAAACAAATAAATAGAACATCTCTACTGATGCATTTTTTATTCATCGACTATCAAATTTAGCATAGGTTTTATCATTAATCCTAACTATTAACTTAGAGCAAGCATGGATAAAAAAAAAATACAGTCATATAAGCCTATAACTAAAGAACTGATTCTTAGTTGACTCACAATATAGCTTGAAAGGATTTTAAATGTTTCGATTAATGGTGAAAATATTTCTATGTGACAGAAAAGAAAAACTAAGGGACGAGAACGTAACAATAAAACTGATTCGATGAAAAACAACAACATCACGTTCTAATAAAGGAAACGTTTCAAAAACTTAAATGCAACACACAAAAATTTCGAGAATAATAATCTTTAGTTCCAAAACGCAAATTAATAAATAATGCATGCATTGTATTACAAATAGGTGAGGGGGGTAATGAACTGGTAATCTCTATGCCTGTTGGAAAAAGATGTTGAGAATGGAAAAAAGAAAGACCAAAAGAAAAAGAGGAAATGTTATAAAAATCAATCAAAAAAAGAAAAAACGAGGACTGTGGAATGGAAATAGGCGAGAGTTTTTTCCCTAACACAGGAGCCAGACCGGCCAGACATTCTCTGCCCGTGTACAGTTAACGAAACACTTCCCTCTCTACCGCTATGGTTGGGGACAAAGGGAAATTTCGGGCACCAAGAGAAAGTGCCCTCTGGTCGGCTGTTACAAGGGGGTGTAATCGCTTACCGCTCTTCTTAATCCAACCACTGCGATTGGCTGAAAGCGGAGGTGTGCCTTGGCAGCCGTAGGGCCCGTGGTGATCTGGTCCCCGAACGAACCCCGAACTCGTTCTCAAAGCTCTCTTTTTTTCCCCTCTCTTTCTTCGCGGCGGTCCCGGCGAAACGCTGAAATCGATGAAACTTGAAAATTTTCTTGTGCTGTGTATTTGCGATGTGCAAGGGATTGGAGGGCTGAAGGTTGAAAATATGTTTTGTACCCTATGTTTTTTTTTTGTTTGTTTTTGTTTTTGAACTGAAATACAAAACGATGTGTTACATTGTGTATTTTTTTTTCTTGCCATTTTTCTGGGTGGGCCCGACCTACCCGGCCCATAGTGAGGAGCCGCCCCTGATGATGAAGGACTAATTACACAACCCTGCAAAATTAAACTTTCTGAAAAATACAAAAAAAATTTTGCTGATCTCAAAATAATTTGGAGCGCTGATTTCGAAAATGAACTAAAATTTTCTCCATCACGTCAGGATCTTTTGTAAAATAGATTTTTATTTTTTTCTGAATTCTTCCACCAACAAGTATTTTTTTCAAACAATTGATCTGGCAAAAGTGTTTTTTTTTTTCATTTAAATGCAGAAAATATCCTATTTGTGTGGAATTGATTATTCAGCAATCAATTACTTTTTGTTGGTTAAATGGAAGAAAAAGGATAAAAAATGCCAAATTTTACTCATCCGTGGAGCAAATAAATCTATATATCTCAGGAATACAATATTTTCAAGGAAAAAAAAACGGTTCGGAGTGCAAATTATTGATGTAGATTCTAAGACAGCAGTCGAAAACTTTGTATTATGAATAAAAATAGACAACGTTTAAAAATTGTCTATTTTTACTCATGTATGCAGATTGCTTACTAAAGTTCATCAAAATAAAAAATTGTTTGGCACGAAAATTTGTTGATTTTTTATGGAGTGACCTTGTAGCCAAATTGCTGAAACAAATTTCAAACAGCAAAGAAAAAAAATTTCGATTCTCATAATTTAATTGAATGTGAAACATTTTTAAACTCAAGAGAACTTAGTTTTTCTTTCTCCCAGAGGAGGTTAATGCATTCTGGTTACAGGGTCGTTCCATGTTAAATCAACAACTTTGCTGAAAATTTCGTCCTGTGCCAAACAGCAAAAACTTACGTTGTTCCAGACACCTCTGAAAAATTCCTGCCAGTACACTGTGTGAGTGTTTTGGCTTTAGGGCATTTAACTAACGCCTCCTTAATACTAAATGCCTATCGCTTTCTGGTCTTTAACACAGAGTGAAAATTCGCCCTTTGTTCAGAATGCACTGCCATCTATCGAAATTCCTCAAAGCAAAGAAACTGTCGGAGAAACGAACAATTGGTTGATTTCTAAATTTAAATTGAAAAATTAACCAATCAAAAATGTAATTCGAATATTGTTTGGTTCCATCGCCAATAGCTGCAGGCCGCAAGGTAGCGCCTTGTCCCGAACAGTTGGATCCTTTTTTGACTCAAATGCAGAAGGCATTTAGTATTACAGGGGCGTTGATTTAACCCGGCGGGATGTGTGAGCCTGAATTGCCCAAACCTAACTTCTTTAAACTATCACAAATCCTCTCACGTATACTACTAGTTTTGGGAATACCATCAGTTGGAGAGACCGCTGTCTAGAGGGAAGCTTGAAGCTTTAGAAACTCGATTCAAAAACTTGACTTACTTTCTAAAATACGACGAAGCTGTTCCTGGGGACTCACCAAAAGAGGCATGTTTCTTCTGCTTTAAATGAATAAGAATGAACAGGTGAATGAACACGAAATGTGTCTGTGAAAGTACAAAAAAGACACTAAGAATGATGGAAATGATGACGATGAATGCATAAGTAATTAGTAATGAGTAAGTGGGAAATACAAAATGCGTATCAGATCTAACATATTATTTTGCTTATGTGAAAGTAACATTTAATGTCACAAAATTAGCTTATTTTTTTAAGTCTAAACTCATGCATAAATGAAGGTATTTCTCTCTCTCTTTTGTTACCATTTTTTTATTGACTTCGTTTGGTTCTTGTCTATTTGGGTCAAATCTTGTCGCTCAATTTTTACCCACTTTCTGATTCTTTTGGAATTTTGTATGTAGTCTCAGACCCCGATGACAATGCAATATTCTATAATCAAGAAAAAAACTGACCATTAATTATTTGTTTATTCCAATTTTAATCATTATTTTTGCATAAATTCTCTAATATGAGGACGAAAAAATGCTCGCACAAATTAGAATTGAATGTCTGTTTTGAATACTCATTTTTCTGCATCATACAAAATTTATTCCAATGTTCCAAGGAAATTAGAACGTGAATTATAATTATTTTTAACTTATTTCATGCTAAAATGTAGATGAGCCTTCAATTAAAAATTCATTGTTGAATATGCGGCCATTGTGAAACATAGTCATAGGTCTTAAATATTTAAAGCAATATACACAGTTATGGCAATTTCTATGTGCAAGGGAATTGCAGATTGGCGAACTTTCAATGTAAGTGCTGGAAAATGTAAATGAAATGCTCTAATTAAAGTGTCAAAAATCTACTGCCGAATTTCATACACAATACTAACTAGCTGTCGTAGCCGTCACGAAACTTTCTTCTATATCTATCTTATGAATTCCAGTTACAAAATAAAATACGTACTTGCCCGAATAACTGGAAACAGCTCCAATTTCCCAATTATCGTAATAATCCGGCAAATGCAGAATCAATGAGCGAAATTGGAAATCATTGCAAAAGCCTTGTTTAGATTAATTGCAAACATTTTATTTGTTAGTAAAAATAAATTGGCAACAGTTAAAAATTTCAAATCATTGAAAGTTTTCAGCTGTTTTGATAATTAAATAGCGTGAAAGCGATTTTTTAATGAATTGATTTTTCGCATTGTTGACTAAGCGCAACAATCACCCCACCCTCCCCCTGGGGCGATTGGAGCCAAAATTTAATCGATGCTTGCTTCTTATTGGGTTAGTGTTACTCCAAATTTCATTCAAATCTCAGCAATATTTCTTGAGATACAGTAGGTGCAATGACAAAATAAGCACTTTTGATTGCTCCACCCCCCTTTGAGATATTGACACACAAATTGAATCAGCGATTGTACTCAATAGGGTCTACCTATGGACCAATTTTCGTTTGATTCCGATTGTTACTTCCTGAGATATAGCAATCACCCCCGTGCAGAACACGTGCGAGTTCTCCACCCCCCTTCAAGATACTGACACACAAATTGAATCAGCACCTGTACTCTATAGGGTCTACCTATGGACCAATTTTCGTTTGATTCCGCTTGTTACTTCCTGAGATATAGCAATCACCCCCGCGCAGAACACGTGCGATTGCTCCACCCCCCTTGGAGGAATTCGCTAAACAAAGTCAGGTGCACCAGTTCACATGGTGGTACATATGTGAAAAAATGTTCGTTCGATTTCATGCAGTAGTTTTTGCTCCAGCGCGGCCACAAAAACTGGTCACACACATACAGACTCACACACACACAGACACACACACACACAGACACACAGACAGACATTTTCCAAAAATGGTCGAAATGGACTCAGCGTACCTCAAAACGTGCAAATCCGTCAAAATTCGACATTCGAAAATTTTCACGAAACCAATACTTTCTTCTATATAATAGATATAGAAGAAAGTAAAAAGCAGAAAATAGTTATTCAATTAAATTTTTTTTTAAACTACCATGCTTAAAAAATAAACTAAAACTGAAAAAAAAAATTCTCATCTTGAGAATTTATATATTTATAAAGAGTGGATGATTGAGGGGGAGGGGGTGTCCCCAAAAACCTTATTATTTGAATTCCTTACAGATGTATTTTTCTGAGGTCCCTTTTCCTTTTTGAAAAATGGGCTTCTCCGAAAAAATCCTTTTGGTCTTGGGATTCTTTGATCAAGCAAAGTTTAGCTGACATAGAAGAAAAGAACCACAATTCTCCAGGAAAAAGTGCACTAATTTAGTATCCGTACAGTGGCAACACTCCGAAGTTCCCATTTCGGAACCGATGATCCGAATACGGAAATAAGAATGTAAAAAAAAGAGCCGGCAATTGTTTGACTTTACTATTATAGGGCAAAAGCTCCATCTATGAAGGTCAAGGTCTGAAAAGTATCCTCTGTGCTCTATCTGAATATTTATTTCCTCCGCCCTTGATTTCTGGCCTTGTGGTTGTACCGACTTGGTTCCGTAAATGAATCTCCATGAGAAGCTTTTACCATCTTTTAAAGCATTCGTATTTTGGTGAGTGTTTTCAATCTCAAAGAATTTCGAGTTTGTTAAAATGTCAGTACAGTCGAACTTGTTTATCTCGAACCTGCTTATCTCGAAAACTTCTCTATATCGAAATTTTTCAATTTCCCTGCTTTTACAGCATAAATTTAATGTTTTATTCTCACGTTTGTCTCGAATGATTTTTTCTGAAAGCCTCTATATCTCGAATTTTGACGACTCTCATTTTTGAATTTCATCTCTGGCACCTTTATCTATGGCATAACTTGGAGACTAAAATCATCTTTTGCATAATCATTCAAAGACTAAAGGTGTGCATTAACTTGCTACCGATATAGTCATCACAATTAGTAAAACGTCGACTCACAGCAGGTTGTACAGTAAAATATTCAACAATATCAATGCAAAACAATCTATTAAGTATTTGACTTTATTCCAATTGCTTATTTTTGTAAATTTATCACAACCACTGTATCTCGAAACCTCCGTATCTCGAATTTTTTTTCTGTCCCGTGAAATTCGAGATAGACAGGTTTGACTATTTTAATTTAGGAAGAAGTTCATACTGGATTTTTCAGGTATTTTGTAATTTTTAATACCTATTTTAACGTAATTCCTGCTTTTCTTATGCCACTGTTTCGTTACAAAAATCATTGTTAAGAAAACTTTCGAACGAATGAAAAGTTACGTAGTTTGAATTTAGTAGCATATGATATGAATTTTGGTATAAAACATGTTATGAGCGAAAAGTATTTAAAAAAGTTTACTTTTCTTGCTTTAAAATAACAATAATAATAATAATAATAATAATAATAATAACAACAACAACAATAATAATAATCTCTACTAATAATAAAGCTAAAGGTGGGTCTGTCTTTCTTTCCTTCCTTCTGTCTGTCTGTTACGCGCGTTGCGCCAAAACCATTCGGTTGATTTTTATGAAATTTGGCACATAATTAGTTTTTAGCATGAGGTTATGCACTACGAAGCGTTTTTTCGAAAATTCTATTTCGTTCTTTTTCTATTCTAATTCTTAGCGAAAATTAGATAAAATAGGGAAGAAATATTTCATACACATTTTCAAGTCTTCGGTCATTCGAAAGCTTGAAATTTTCTGCTAAAAAGGATGTCAGTTTGAAGTTTCTACGAGCATTAGAAGAGCTGTAAAAATTGCTTTTAGAATATAGGAAATTCAAGGTTTACCTTCAGCAAAGCAAGCCAAACGATTCTAAAATGGTTGAGTTCGAGAATAAAATTTGTTTGAAAATGGAGATGAAATGAATTATTTTATCAACGGAAATCAACTTTTCATGTTGTTACCATGGTTACGTTTTCATACCTTTTTTTGTTTCGTTCTTTTTCCAGCGTTGCCAGACGTAGTATTTTTGATACTGCGGTAGTATTTTTTCTTCCCAAATAAGGAGCGTAGTATGTTTGTAGCATTTTTCTGGCAACCTTGTTTCCAATATATTTTAATTACTTAATTAAAAAAATTTTAATGGATTTTTTTTTTTTTTCATTTTTATAGATTTCGCATTTTAGCAATATTAATTTTGGCAACGTTTGAAAAATGAAAACAGTAGTATTTTGTAGTACTTTTTTGGAGAAGCGTAGTATTTTTCTGTTTCAATTCTCTGGCAACCCTGTCTTTTTCCCTTAATAATTTTCAAAATGTATTTGTTTTCGTAGCAATCCAAGCTCCTAGCCTTGTTAAAATGAGTTATTTAACGGTGAAAATGTGCTTTGGGACCCTGCTTGACGCATTTTCAAAAAGTCACCAACTGGCGCGTTTTACGTGTAGTCTCGCGGAGTTGAAAGCTCCGAGAGGAAGTACGCAAAACAGCCAGGGTTACCACGCTTGGCGCGCCTATCGCTCATTTAGCGAGAAAGGGGTACCCAAAGCACAGATTAACCAAATATCGTATAAATTGCGATATTGCAAAGTTCTTTTTAAAGTGTTTAATTTCGGAAAATGTATTGTTTTGTTTTTAAAGCTAGGAAAGAAAACTTTCTTCTTCTTTTAAACTTTGGTAAGATTTCTGTTGGTTTCTGTAAGCAACAAAATTGTTCTTATTTTCTCTTTTGGCTTATTTTTATATCATATTTTTAAGGAATTATAGTTAAATTTTAACTAAAATAGAGTATTCTTTCTGCTATACCAATTACTTAACAAATGAACTTTTCATTTTGTACCACGGGCAAAGCCGTGCGGGTACCGCTAGCAATAATAATAAAGGGAAAACTTCTTTTTAATGCGGAGATAAACTTCCTGAAATTTCTGAGCTCTTTTTGACAGTGTCGAATTAAAAAAAGAATATTTCCGACATAAAAATTTTGAAAAATCCCTGAATTCCCCATTCCTACTTCCCTCTTTCACCAGATTTATTTTCGGAACATTATAAATATTTTAAAATTTTAAACCATTAAGGCTTTTACTGTTAACAAAGTTCCCTGTTAATTTAAGGATGGTGTTGTTCGGACGATGCTCTAACAACATCAAAAATTGGTCAAGTCTGGTGGCTCTCTTCTAGAAATTTTTAGAAGCCGACTTTCCAAAAACGTGGACTCTGTTTAGTCGTAATTGGAGAAAGAGTAGGCGAGCAGTTCGAGATTCTCTCTCCCTTTCATAATCATTTTTGGGGGGAAAAATCCCCTTTATGCTGTCTTATGTTAGAGAAAGAGGTGGGTAGTTCTGGATCTGTCATCGGAAGTTTTTCAAAGGTGAAGTTTTCAAAACGCAATTTTTTTTTTTTTGGCTATTTAAGTTAGGTGAACAGTCAACGGTGAGGGATTTAGGACGCTTCCTCGAAAAAAATTTATATGAACATCAAATACAACACAATTTTGGGTTGTTTCTCTATGAAAGTGAGAGCCCAATTCCAAAAACTTTTTTGAAATTTGGCGAATTTTACCAAACTGATTCTGACAAACCAAAGCAGCCTATCAGATTGTTTAATGATTGAGCATAATTCAAGAAAATCAGTGAAACGGTAGAGGAAAAGCATTTCTCCAGTCTCCAGCAGCCCCCATTTCTAAGACATCGGCCTACTCGTTTCCCCAAATGTTCACATGTGACGGGATGCACTGAATGTGTACATCACATAGCGACAAGAGATGTTTTAATTTACTGAGAATAGCAATTCCAGACCCATCACCTGCACTTTGCCAGTTCGACGTTGGATGGCGCTCCGACTATCGGAGAGAATCTCAAGACAGTTCTAGTGTCAGGAAAAGACAGTTAAGTCCCTCCTCAATAGTAATAAGTAGAGTTTTGAAATGAGTAAAAATAACAACAATAAAATGTGTCTCATTTTGTATAAACTCTTCTTCGTAAGTTCTCGATTGGGTTGAGATCTGAAGACTTAGTTGGCCATTTTAAAGTTTCAACATTGTTGACTTGGAATCAACATTTTGTACTGTTACTCGAATAGATAGATGCATTTTTTGCATATTATAAAGGGGAGGGGGCAGGGACGGATACAAGAGAGGGGCGATCGTATCTCTCTTAAGAGACTCTTTACCGGTAAATTTTCGATACTGAAGTTCCAAAAATAAAATTTTATACGTTATAATGGAGCTGAGGGAGGAAGATTTGGGCCTTTTCCCTGGAAATGTTTCGAAATTGAAGTTCGAAATCTTTGTTGGCAAAATTTGTAAACCAGGCTCCATAGTAAAAAGTAAGTAAGAAAAATTGCCCCTCCCCTGAGAAATTTCTAGATCCGTCTTTGAGGAGGAGGGGGTGAAATGTGACGATTTGTGACAAAATGAGGGAGGAGTGTCAAAAATATTTACAAAAAGGTGTGACATCATTTTATGGATAACCCCATATTAGTAATCCCACACGCGGAAACAAGAAGATAAAATAATTCATCGTTCATTGTTTGTTCTTCAGTTCCAGAATCCAAGTCATAAAAATTAACGGAAGCTCTTAAAAACAAAAACCGTTCTGTTTGCTATCGAGTACGTGTTTATTTGGTGTGATTGGAACAGAACTCCACGCTCCACCGCCCCACGGGTCGGAGATGTTGAAAGATCGAAAAAATCGTTCGCCCCCGGGGTTCCACGGGTCGGAAATCGAACGTTTCTGAGTGGTAATTGTTCGCGATGAAGCATCCCCCGCGCTCGCTCGGCCGTAAAGGGGTGAGGCGATGCATGAAGCAGACGATCTTTTGCGAGAACGGCTCGCATGCCTTCAAATATAGTTATCGAGATGATTGATTCTGGATTGTTGGATGTAAGAAGCGAATGTTAATGGGTATCTAAGGTTTTCGGGCTTTGGAATTTATTTAAATTTAACTCCACGGGATATCAGTCTCCATTGCCATACAATGAAGAAATGAAAATTGAATGTTTTTCAGTCGTGAATCATTGTATGGTCATGCAGTAAATGGATAAGCGAATAAATATTATTTATTTGTCGTTGCTACTTGTTTGTTTGTTCTGTGTTTAATGGCTCAAGATTCTCGATGAGATGCATTACAATAATTTATAATGATTTCCATTTAGTGATTTACAATAATTTATAATGATTTCCATTTAGTGATTTCTATGAGACAAAGTCCTTTAGCAGAAAATTGTTGAGATGTATTATTTACATCGGTAAATGCCTCGGATTTTCACGGTGCATAGGAGAAAACCAGGAACAGTCCTATGAGTAATCGGATGTTCTTCATTTGTACATTTCAGAGGAGAAAACAAGGAAATCTCCAATCAGCAATCGGGTGCCCAGGATTTGTACATTGCAAAGAAGAAATCCAGGTGAACGTCTATCAGCAATCGGATGCCCCAGACTTATACATTGCAGAGAAAAAAAAAACAAGGAGCACTCTTATCAGCAATCAGATGCTCAGGATTTGTACATTACAAAAGAGAAAGCCAGTAACACTCCTGTCAGTGATTGAATGTGCCCCAGACTTGCCCAACTCCGGGGCATTTTCTGCAAATCCGGGTGTAAATTAAGGAGAAAACTACTAGGGCTGTTGAATAAAAAATGATCACAAATGAATAAAACATAGTTCTGTAAACCAGTGGTTCTCGACGGGGCCACCCCCCCTCCCCCCGGAGGACGGTGGAAGGATGTTGAGGGGCAGTGAGCATGTTTTGGGTGGCAAGGGGGCGGTGGACATATTTTAGTCGGTAATGTGTTGGTGGTATATTTTGAACTTTGCTTGAGAGCACATGTTTTGGGCAAGGGCGGTGGGAAGTTCTTCTCTCATGGATCGGTAAGGATAGCTTTAAAATTTATTTTCTGGGAATATCTCCCAAACCTTGATCCTTTTTTCGTCTTTGCAGTGGTTTGCTTTGCGGTTGAAACCAGGTAGAAAAATTTACTTTTGTTTCATTGCAAAATGAATCTTAAATTATCCGGCATATCGGAAAATTCGAATTTCCCCACATGCTGGTTAACCTCACTTTTTTCCGGCTTGACGGCTAATGCGGGGTATGGTGATAATGTTACACTCATATTATATCATTCGTAGTTTCCCTCGGTGTATTGAAAATACGCCCCACCATCCCTTCCCTGACATTTTAATTCACAATTCTCCTGTTATTACTCCCTCAAGTTGAGGAATTTATACCGAATGGCAGCAACCAAAACGAAACCATGGTCTGAAATGTTCACATGTGCCCCTTATGTCAACTAAGGCCTAATTTGAAAAAAAATCTTTTTTTTCTTTTGCAATTAAAAGTAAAAGTGCACGAAAACTTTCCTTATTAATGCCACTTTAAGACGAATAAAGTTCAAATCTCAAAAAACAATTGTTTTGGGATGTGTTTTTACTTCAAGAACTGGAACATAAAAGTATATCGGCACCTTCCAAAACATAATATCTTATGATAACTAAAAAACAAAATCGTTTAGATCTTTGAAATTTCAGTTCAGACAGGATATAGTACTTGTGTTACCATCTACATAATTTTTTTTTTCAGATTTTTCTCTTCATGTTAATTGAGTAAAATATCGTTTTTGCACATGTGCCCCTGTTTACATGTGCCCCCCTCTCCCCTACAGTAAAAACAACATTCATTTTTTACAGTGCACCACCACTAAGCGACACCAACTTTTCATCAAACGTTATAAATAAATCGAGTTACGAAACAGCTCTAATAATAACGGCCATCACAAACCGTATCGACTGATCACGTACGTGCGTAACGATACGAGGAAAGTATTCACAAACATCCACCTATCATCGGTGAAAGTTGTAGTCTCGTTTAAAAGTGTCCGCACGATTTTTAAATATCTGCACGGAACGGTACTTTGAACTTTCAAGTCTTTTGTCTCCATCAGAGAAAGCTTTTGTTTGGATAATAAGATCTTTTGTCTAGTTGGCATCATCGCGTTACTTTTTAGAAGAGATAAGGTATCCGTTCGATCGCAATAAAAACGAACTGTTCGATAAGGAGTTATAGTTTGTATAAAAAATTAGGCATTATGTTTCGTTTTCATGTGTCTATAAATATACGTACTCTTTTGTGTATAAATACATTCAAGTTGAAATTAGGGTTCATTCGTTCTGAAGGTAGCTATTAAGATAGGGTGTAGTATAACCACTAGTTAGCGTTTTGTAAAAATATTTAGTTTTATTTTGTTATGTATTTGTTCCACTTTAGTCTCTCTTCAAAACTTTTGCTTTTCTTTTTTGACTTCTATGCCGTTAATTGGTAAGGGCCTATTTCGTTGGACGTCCGAAACTTACGATAAGTCAAGAGCTGATCCAAGGGAGAGGCGATTGATTTTTTTTTCTTACTTGCCAATGTTTTCGACATGCATCCTTGTTAACACATGCTAATTACAAATGTTTTGGTCTTCCATTTCGAAAAACTTGCAGATCAGAGCCCCAAATCCCCACCCTTTCCCTTAATATCAACAAAGATAAACTGAAATTGCCTTTTTTGAACTTCAAAATCTAAAAACTGCTTGAGAAGAGTCCTTCAAGGGAGGGGCGATCGCCCCCGTCGCCCCTCCCTTGTATCCGCCCTTGCGATAAGTACATGCAATATTCAAGGATATTTGTACACCAGCCTCCTGACACACACAAGTCAACTTATTATATTAACCAGTTGAGGGGATTTAGCTTTCGGCAATATGTTTGAGAACATTGTTTCCTAAATTTCGAAATTTTTTCAATACGTCTTCGCGTGCCACTGTTACTGCTCTGTCGTGCCACACTGTAGAAAAATGAATGTTGTTTTAACAGTATAATACAGCTAATTTTACAGTAATAAACTGTAAAAATGCTAATTTTACAGTTTATTACTGTGCATTTTACAGTTTTAAACTGGAACCTCTGCTGCTAGTATTATACTGTTGTTTTTACAGTATAATACAGCTAAATTTTACGGCAATAAACTGTAAAATTGCTAACTTTACAGTTTATTACTGTGCATTTTAAGGTTTTAACCCATTTATGCCCAGTATCCTAAAAACGGGACGCTTGTTAGTTACTGCATACAAAAGCCTGTAATGGGTATATCATTTTACTAAAGCTGTTTTTGACAAGTTAAATAGTCCTTCTTCTTGAGAAAACTAGTAAGAGCCACTATTTGGACATCAGAGTTTATTTATTGACAGCTATTTTCAGACAAATCAGTCAAGCAACGATCCAGCATGGGTAGCAGCAGAAAGTAATTTTTCTTTTGTGAACTTATTTTTCATAAAATGAGACTATTTTTAAATGATTTGCTTAAAAAAATGGATCACAGATGCCTTCTATAATGTTACTTTGCAAAAGTAAAGTCAAGTAAGATCGTATTTTGTTCACATATCTGCAAAATATCCCATAAACAGGACGTTAGATAAGTTAATAAATATGGCAACGGCGAACTATTGTACGCCTAAAATGTATGTAAACCATTCCAAGTAAGAGTTTTAAGAAGATAAAAATTGAAAAAAAAAATTGCTAAAAAAAACTTGGGCATAAATGGGTTAAATTGGAACCTCGATTGCCAGTATTACACAGTGGAAACAACAGTTCATTTTTGCAGTGCACACTTTGGCTCGCTTGGCGCGGGTATGCCACACCTGCTGCAAAGATATTCAAATATCGAACTATACACAGATATTAATATTCTTGATTAAAATTTTCAAGTTTATGAAGCGATTTGATTTTTACGTCATCGTAATACAACTGAATATTTTTGATTATTCCTGAAAATGATTCAAGAATACCTTCCCACTTCATTTTCGGTAGAGACAATGCTCTAGTAAATGTCAATAACATACTGAAATTACTGAGTGATCTATACTAGGCAGCAACTTAACTTGACACTGAACGTCACTACGAGCGAAGCCAATAAGAGCTCATACAAGCAGTTAGCGATCTCCTCTCATTCGCCAAGTAGGTTGTGACGTTCTATCTAGCTCATTTTTCATAGGCTAACGTCACGCTGACGTCACGATGCTTTTATCAAGAGACCTTGCAGTGTAGTATACGTGGATGTACGAGAATTGTTTCTCGGATAGGTGAATTGAAGTCATGAATTCTTTTACACTATGTTGGATAGCCTAAACTGTGGGTAAATGCCTAAAATTACATTCATCTTCATAACTGAATTCAATGTGAAAAATGTACTAAAACTTCATGAATAAACACAATAGATAAAACTGAAAACAATCGAAGGGGCAAGTGAATCATGGTAATGTGCAACAATTTTTTAAAATTTCTAGAAAAAACTTTCAGAAAAAAAAATGTTGTGTTATTTTTTTTTTTCAATGGATTTTTCTCAACGGGCAAATCGATAGAGTCGCTATATAGACAGGCCGACGCATCAAGATTAAGTTTCACCACTTTGGATCCAATTCCTTAACTTTTACTTTCAAATATTCATTGTTGCGGAGTAGGGTTACCAGAAAAAGTTTTGGCACATTGCTAAGCTTTGCCAAATCCACGTGCCGCTAATAATTGCTCACAGTGAAAAAATACCAAAACGCGATTTCTGGCCAGAAAAGACAACAACTCAAACACACAAACACACGCTGGATCCAAAGTGGTAAAACTTAATCTTGATGTGCCGGCTCGTCTATATAGGGGCCTTAGTTTTGAGTGAATGCATACATACATTGCCGAATGCCTTGTCTTTAACTAACCCCTTAGTAGATTTTTTTCTTAAATATGTAAAGCGACTGAAAAATTTCTCCCTCCTTACCCATAAATTAACTCACCAAAAAAAAAGGCATACAAAGATATTGTTTTTCAGATGCTAGCATAAAACTTCGAGTTTTTATTACCACTCACTGAATATTGCCTCAATATCACGATCCTTTGCCAGTGACCAAAAAGAAAATAATAATAATAATAATAATTTGAGTTGCAGGCTTTAGAGAGAGAGCGAGCATCCAATAAGACAGCTTCTCTCAACCTTTCTCGACCCGCTGACCAGAATATGATTTGGAAAAAAACTCGAAGAACGGTGATGTTTTTTTTTTTACCTTTCTTTTTTTAAATGAGTGAAGCTTTTTTTTTTTTTTTTAACGTGGCAAGCAAAACTCTCTGTGAACCGGTCAAATTTTTCTACGGATCAATGCCGGTACGCCGGTCTATCGGCTCAGAATCTCTGCAATAAGAAAATTCTTCAAAACATAATTTCAATACTCCCTTCCACTCATCAAACGAAACATTTTAACTCTTTTACGCCCAAGTTTTTTTAACAATTTTTTTCAATTTTTATCTGCTTAAAACTCTTACTTGGAATGGTTTACATACATTTTAGGCTTAAAATAGTTCGCCGTTGCCATATTTATTAAGTTATCTAACGTCCTGTTTATGGGATATTTTGCAGATATGTACGCAAAATACGACCTTACTTGACTTTACTTTTGCAAAGTAACATTATAGAAGGCATCTCTGATCCATTTTAAGCAAATCATTTTAAAATAGTTTAATTTTATGAAAAATAAGTTCGCAAAAGAAAAATTACTTTCTGCGGCTACCCATGCTGGATCGTTGCTTGACTGATTTGTCTGAAAATAGCTGTCAATAAACAAACTCTGATATCCAAATAGTGGCTATAACTGGTTTTCTCGAGAAGAAGGACTATTTAACTTGTGAAAAACAACTTTAGTTAAAGGATATACCCGTTACAGGTTTTTGTATGCAGTAACTAACAAGCGTCCCGTTTTAAGGCTACTGGGTATAAACGGGTTAGCTAGAAAGGAAAGTCCGCTAAAAGCTTTCTTTTTCACTTTAGTCAAAAAATTTAAAATTAGCTCATGAGCAAAATTAAATGAGGTATCAAATTACCTCATGCCCAAAGTTACACAAGTAAGCGAATAAATAAATTTTCAAGTGAAAAGGGTCACAATAGGAGGGCCCTACTACGCAAAAGTAAGGCCCAAAATCAAGCCTCTAATTTGGAGACGTCAATGGGGTCAACTATCTCCTCCCCCCTAACACACACGCACACTCCTCTGGTTTTGAAAAAAACTAATGTTGTCAAAAATTATCAAGAGTAATTATTGTCGTTTTAATATGCATATTAATTGTCGTTAATTATTGTCGTAATAATTATTGTCGTTTTAATATATTCATTTTGCAGCCCGATAAAAGTTTGTGTCCGTCTATTTTCAAAAACTTGTTGCAGATCATCCAAACAAGGAGGGATAGGGCGAGGGGGGGGGGCGGGGTCATAGAGCAAAATGTGCTACTAAAATTTTTAAGTGGTGATTCAGGGGCAGTTTTCATTAGGGGAGGGGGCTCTCGTTCTTGGCGGTGAGAGGTTATCTATTGCACTGAAATTGTTTTTTGTGAGATGAATTTTGGGGGAAAAAAGGAGCAATTTTAATACGCATTCATTCCTCCAAATTATGGCGCCCAGGTCCATGAACCTATGGGGAGGTGCGTTAAATTCTAAGAGCTGCTATCATTTAATTTTAAAAAGTAGAGATGACTTTTTTCCAAAAAAGAAAAAATCATTAACACCGCAAAAAATGAACTGTTGTTTTTACAGTATAATATTGGCTGCCGAGGTTCTGATTTAAAACTGTAAAATACACAGTAATAAACTGTAAAACTAGTAATTTTCGCAGTTTTTTACTGTAAAGGTTGAAAATTTTATAGTTTATTGCCGTAAAATTTAGCTGTATCATACTGGAAAAACAACAGTATAATACTGGCTGCAGAGGTTCAAGTTAAAACTGTAAAATGCACGGTAATAAACTGTAAAATTACCAATTTTACAGTTCATTATTGTAAAATTAGCAATTTTACAGTTTAGAACTGTAAATTAGAAATTTGACAGTTTATTACTGTAAAATTAGCAATTTTTAAAGTTTATTACTTTAAAATTAGCTGTCTCGTACTGTAAAAACAACATTCATTTTTTTTTTACAGTGTATGGGGAGGTGCGTTAAGTTCTAAGAGCTGCTGTCATTTAATTTTAAAAAGTAGGGATGGCTTTTTACCAAAAAAAAACGTAAAGAAACAAGTAAAGAGCCAGCTTAAGTGAAAGAGAGAATGTGCGAAAACTTCCATATCCGCAAAAAAACATCGATTTAAAAATAAACCTGTCGAAAGTAACAAAAGTCTCAGGGAGTATCAAAACACGGCGAACGAAAGCGAAACGGCCGGGCCCCGGCCAGTAGATAAGCGCCTTTCGACAGAGAGCGATAGTAAAAAGACAGAGATAATAATAAAAAGAAAGCGAACAAACAATAAACAACCACTTGCTCCGATTTCTCTTCTCCGAGCTTGTGAGAGTATCCCGCCAGAGGCGCTCCATGCCTTCAAGGTTCAGTGTCCTATATTTTGGCGAAGTGGCGATTCCCCGTTTTTTCGTGTCCCAAATAGGTCTTATTGGTCCAGCCGACGTATATAAGTTTAGGGCATCCCGTCTCCACACATTCGCCCGCTTTTTTCCTCAATCTCATTTAATCACGGAGAAAGTTCTTGACTGGAGTGAGAGTGATTTTTACAGGTAGGTCGAACTGTCTTTTTACGGTAGAGAGCGTTCCATGGATTAATCATTTATTGGATATCGGCTGCACGCTCGGAAATGGATTAATAACTAACTCCGTTTGCATTGCTTGGTTATCGGAACACCCAACCCATCCTATCACTAACATAAAAATCGGAATCCATAACAATAAATAATATTATTTAAGAAGATCCTCCCGAAAATGAGAAATTTAGAACAATCACTGGTACTTCAACTCCACATTCAATATTGAATACCCTAAATACTTCAATGCTTAAATTTATTGAAATCATCAAATTTTAAAATCAAAAAATCAAATACCATATGACCGGAATATTATTTAAAAGTATTTTTCCGAAAATGATAGATTTAGAACAATAACTAATACTTTAACTCTACACTGATATTATACATTAAGAATTAAAATTTTCTGGAGCCATCGAATTCTAGAATAATAAAAACAAATGTCATATGACCGGCTAGAAATATTTAAAAATAACTCCGAATTTACCTAAAAGGCAAATATGAAAAATCTCTGCAATATCACTTTCATTTGCCAGTTTAAATTTTACTTAAAATTCAAAACTCAATGAATAGTTTAGCACACAGCAAAAGAGTCCCCATTTTGCAATATTCTATACAAGTTTAAATTTAATTCTATAATGAGAAAAGAAAACTTTTTGCACGAAGCTTAACCCTTTACGGAAAAGGAATTTTATCTTCAGAATGATTTCAAAAGATCAGAGATTAATTGGTTTTTGAGCAGAGAATTGGTCCTATCCTCTCTTATTTTCATTTATATTATTAATTGATTGCTATTTATAGACAATGAAATAAATGGAGAAATTAATTTATTCCGGATTCCAAACAGATTTAAAATTGCATTTCCAACAAGCAGGATTTTTAATTTAAATTTCAAATTAGTTCAATTCTTTGTAGAGTTTCGACTTTCAAATTGCAACTTATTGTTGGATTGTAATATTTTCAAATTGACTCCCCAAAAGTTGAATGAACATTAAAAAAAACAAATGAAAAAAAAAGAGAGAAAGAAAGTACTAAAACGAAATTATTTCTCTCGTTCTGTAGGTTTCATAGAAACGAGGGTTAAAAACATTTACAATCAATATACTAAAAATAATTTTTAAAAAATGAACAATAGATTATTTTAGTTATAAGTTTGGATGGACATTCTCTATATTTCTCTCCAGAAGTTATGTTTCAAAAATTATGTATTAAAGCTAACTTCTAATTCTAATCTAAAAGTGAAAGCGAAACGTCGTACAGAGAAATCTCGTGAAATATCCAGTACAATGTTAGACAACAATAAAATGTCCCTTTCAGTAGGAATAATGTTTTGGGCAAATTGAAAATACGATCAACTAGAATAAATTGAGTCCCGAATACCAGTAATTAAAAACCTTTATTACCATCATAATGTTTTCACATTTTCATTTCTTGTCATTTAAATCCTATAAAATAGGTGATAGGAATACAGAAATGTTATGAAGACTTATTAAAATGCTTCAACAGTTTTTTGCTCTCCAACACGTTTTTTGGTGTTTTCCTTTTCTTCTTTAGCTCTACTTTTAGAAGTTAACTTGTTTTATATATGTATCTTTTTTTCAATGGAAATGTTAACATATTTCTGTGTATTAGGCTACTTTGCTTCTCGTATTTATAATCCGTACTTTCTGGATAAAAGTTCTTAAGTCATAAATGCTATAATGTTAGAAATCAATTATTTCCGTGAAAAAAATCTGAATGTTTCGTAATTATATTGCCTAATATCATAACGCAAATTATTTTGATAAATAACTGAATTTTGTGAATGACTTACATCTATTAAACTAAGTCTAATAAAATCTGGATCGTAATATTCGTTTTTTTTTTTTTATCTAAAAAAAAAATCGCTCCGAACTTTTTTTTATGGTTTGTGAAATTTCATATAATTTTTTGTTATTGCTAAGCGTTTAATGTTTGAATTATTTTCGATATAGTTTCAAATGATCAATATATTTACTTTTTTGTGTGTGTGTTTTTTGCTATTTTACAAAAATTAGTGCATTAAAATTGATCTTATTTCTAATATACGCAAAGCAAAAATTGTGTACAAGAAATAATGAATCTTATAGGGGTCATGAAAAATATATATATATATTTATTATAACGCTTTTGATCTCGAGTTTAAAAATACTGAAGTGTAGTTTGAAAATAACATTTATTTTTTTTAGATATCGGACGGATTTTTGAACATTGATTGTACAAAAATAAAATGAAAGTTCGGTTAAATTTTGAAATAAATTTTTACTTAAACAGTAAGTTTAAAGAGGAGTTAAAATTCAAAGCTGCTTTTTACTTATTTTTAGAGAACTGCAATAAATCGTCGCGAAACGGCTCGCAAATGCCTGTAAGTTGTTTCCTTCGCAATAATAGTATGCAGAAAGGAAGGAAGGTTTTACAGTGTAGCAGGGGGATTGCCGGCTAAACAAGTTACAGTGCGGGAAATGCGCGTCGCGCAGGTGCAGCATTCAATTAAAAAAAATCCTCTAGTTATTCTTATCATTAAACTAGCTTATTACACGGCGTTGCCCGGGTGCTTATTAATACAACATAGTAGTTCCTACTAGAGGTTCAAATAGTATTGAATACAAATAATTGTAGCAGTAAATTTTTAAACTTATTTCGTGCTAAAATGAAATGAGACTTAAATTGATAATTCAATGTTAATCGTAATCTTTGTTGGAAAATACTAATATTTAAATGTGTTAAATTTTATCAATTTGTATGCTTAAAGGCTTATCTCTATCACTCTATCTATTCAAAATGGAAAGAAAATGGCAATTTTTAGACAAAATTTTGAATTTTGAGTTTTTAGATTTTATTTAAATTTCAAAACCCCGCCTATGGGAGTTCTAGTGCATCAAGGAGCCTCTGTGCCAAGTATGCTGAAAATCCGACGCAAACTGGATTTGTATAAGGAACAAACATACATATGAACAAACATAGATACATACATACATACATTTATATATATATATGGATTTAAAAGTACAATAGAATTTGTTTATAGCAGAAACGAACATTCAGTTTGTTTAGTTACAATTAATTACAATGAATCATGGCTTAAAACCAGTTCTTTTCGCTCTATTCAATAGCATAACTTCATAACTGTTTGCATTTAAAATATAAGTCTCGCCATTGTTTTACGAAGCAGTTTAGTCTAAATAGTTAATCATTTAAGGAGTATAGTAATTATGTTTGCGTTTATATTTTTCGCGGTTGAAGGTTTTGTTATTATTTAATATTTATTAATTATTTTTATAATGATTATTGTTATTATTATTATGGTTGTTATTTTATGTCTCAAATACATTTCTTATTCTCAAAATCATTAAAATAGATTCTATACAGTGAATGCCCAACAAAATGAAACAGTCAATAGTAACATTTGTGGCTTAATTTAAAAATGAATACGTAAAGCACTCAGGTAATTTTCATCAATAATGGACTTTAATTGAGGTTTTAATTTTAGCTTTCAAAATTTCTTTTTAATGAAGTTCTTTATGCTTGGAAAATTGCATTTTCTCGATATAAATTAATGAATAGGCATTTTAGATTAATCAGTGGAATATAAGTTAATTAAAACATTTTAATACTATAGCATGTTTTTCAAGGTTCACCCTTTAACGGGTCATTTATTTCTTGTAATTTGTACTATTTACGAATGTATTTCAAATACATTTAGTATATACTAAATTTATTTAGTAAATTCTACAATCTACTAAAGGAATTAAGCATTAAAGGTGACTACTATACATTAGGTAAAAGAGATTACCTTGGACATTTAAAATAATTGATGAAATTGATGGTAAGTATACTTACCACGGCCTTATGAAGGGTTAAAAAAATGTTATTTATTAATTATTAGTTAATATTAATTAGTAGTTATTTATTAATTTTTTTTTGTAGTACATTACATAGATATAATGTAAAAACTATTTATGAAGTTTATTTGTTACAAAAATTGATGGGCCTGAGGCTATTTATTTTTTACTAGCTTAATACCCGGCGTTGCCCGGGTGCTTATTAATACAACATAGCATTCAGGGAAAAAAAGTTTGAAAGAGTTATATTCATATGGGTATAAAATAATTTGCATCAATCTGTCTCTTAGGTGCAAACTTTGAAAAAAAAAAACTAAAATATTACAGAAAGTTAACGTTTACAGAAAAATAGGCTTATCAAAAGGTGAAAATTAAAGATAAATGTTGTCTGTGCTTTGCCGCGTCCACTGGCATGAAATATATGCACATGGAAGTGAAAAAATTGCATCAATTTCACCCGCCAAATTTAAAATATTAACTTTTCTCTATTAATTGTTCCCACCTACAAAATAAAAATTATTATAACTCAGAAATAAATCTATTTCCCCCCCCCCCCCCTCGTTCTGAAGGCTTATCTCCATTACAGACGCAACTGTCGTTGCATTGCAAATTTGAAATTCAAATCCGTGGTTCTTTTTATAAAGTCCACATGAATTCTGATTGTTTTTTACTTATTTCAATGCTAAAAGGAAATAGGTGAGCCTTAAATTGAAAATTCATTACTTTAATCGTAATCAATGTTGGAAAATACTCATATTTAAAAATCTTAAATTTCATCAATTTGAATGCTAAAAGGCCTATCTCGATTACAATATAAATAGGCTAGATTCCTATAAAAGGGTCATTTTTGACAAAAAATTTAAATTTGAGCTTTTTAGATTTTTTAAAATTTCAAGACCCCGCCTATGAGAATTCTAGGGCATGAAGGAACCTCTGTGTCAAGTTTGATGAAAATCTGACGCAAACTGTGGATTTGTATAGAGAACAAGTATACATACACTCATTTTTATAGATATAGATGAAACAAGCAGTGCAAAAATAGAGGAAATTTGGAACCCCTATACTGACTAATTATGCAGCAGGGGCTGTCTGATCAGCGCAAAAACTTTCAACTTGATTGGTTAATACCTTTTCTACTTTACGTTTCATGGATTGCGATTGTTGTGTGCCGGATAGCAAATGAGATTAAAGAGGCAATATTAGTAAAACAATCTTATAAAATTTTCTTTCATTTAAAACATATTTATAATTTGTTCTAAAGGGTTTATTCGAATACATTGACTATAGCCTGCGTAACGAGAGCTGGCGGCTCAAAGTAAAATTAATTTCCCACTCTCCGCACTTTTCCCCCGATGGTTGTCATAGTTACGGCGCTATGGACTTTTCCCCCTCTTAGCTTTCGCAAAAATGGTTAAATGCAAACGGTTAAAATTACTTTGTGCGTAAACTATTATTCTATTGGAAAATCAACGTTAATAAAGCCCAACATTCTCTTAATTTTTTTTGCTTTATTTATGTATGACTAGATTTGTGAGAAAACGCTGAGAATTAACTGAGACATGAGGATATAAATAAAAGCGTAAGCTTCATTCGATAAACATAAAATAAATGAAATGCCGCAACAGCAGTGCATAAGAAAAAGAATGGAGCTGTTTTCTTTCATACGGTTGCCATGGAGACAACGAAACATTTCTAAACCTGATTCGCCTATTTTAAAGAACCCAGTATACCAACCCAATCCCCAATCTGAAGAGGAGATAGTTGACAGCTCGATCTCTAATTTAAAGAGCGGATGGGTGATCCGATCTTTGCCATATAGTACAAAAAAGTGCTTCACGTGTGAGAGTTTTAAACAAACTCGAAACAAACATTCAGCAATCCGTTTTTTGATATTCTCAGTTCTTGAGAATTTCAAAACTCAGCGCAAATGCACTATTCAGCTATTAATTTGAAAAATATAATAAATTGCTGCACTTAAAAATACTTTTACTAAATCAAAGATACTAAAAAAGGATTTATAATATTAATAAGAAGGAAATTTTTAAAAAAAATGTTCAATTTGACAATTGTGGAAGATTTTCCCCCCATTACATAGAACGTATAAAAGGAAGACAATATCTCTCGGCTTTAGGAGTTGTTCCTCAAATCTTATCCATATTTCTTCCATTTAACCTTCAAATAGCGCAGTAAGCACAATAGATTTGATAATAATCGAATGTAACAAATCACAGTCAAACCGTAATCATAATCTTTTCTACATTTCAATGCAACAAAAATCTCGTGTCAACTCTTTTGTGTAATCAGTTATAATCAGGAATTTGTCATTTTTTAAGAACATAATTTCAACAGTTACTGAATAGGATGCTATAAGGGTATTAAATTGTTTTAAAGAATTGTTGAAGGACAAACATAAAGAAAGTGCACTTATATTTTTGAAGGTAATCGTATTTGACATCAGTTTATCGTCAAAATATAATACAATTATAACCCATTTTTTAATCATAAGTGAGAGGTCTAGAAATGAAGTGAAGTGAAGCGAAAGGCAACATCAATGTCATTTCAAAGGACCCCCCCCCCTCCCTCCCTTCCTCTCAAAAAATTCACAAGTATGCAACGCATTAGAAATTCCAAAAATGTAATTTTATGGATCCCTTTACAACGTCAGAATAGAAAGTTGGATGGCTCGGGAGAATTGCTTCGAAAATGCTTTTAAATTGAAGTCTTAAAAATTAATTTTTTGGGGTTGTTAAGGTAGGAAGGCGTGAAGAGGACAAACCCTTGCGAGAGAATGTTGCCTAATTGTATAACTCTCCTAAAAAGTTATATTTATTCTTGTCAAGGAGGTTTCCTTCATGTTTCTGGAAGGGGATTAAGCCCCTTAGTTCCCCGCGTGGGTGCGGTATTGTTCAACGATATTAAACAGTTAAGAGCAATGAAAGCTATATTGTTAAGAATACCTTAACCCATTAATGCCTGACGTTTTTTTTTTTTTTTCAAAGATATTTTGTATACTGGTTACAAATAGTGTTTAATGGACAGGAAAAATACTAAAAAAATATTATGTAAAAAAAAATATTAAGGAAAGAAAAATCGTCCCTTATAAGTTACGATAGACCCCAGAGGGTACATACTTTTTTTACTAATTTTTTTTCTGCCTACGATATAATACTTAAAAAGACATTTTATAAGAAGAAATAAAATCAGCAATTAACGTAAACTGGGAAGCTGGGAATAACTTTCAAAACTTAGCTTTTTTCCTTCAGATTGTGAACGATGTCATTTTTGATAAAGATCATATTAAAACTGCTACAGAACGCACTTTACAATGATTATGTGCTGCAATAAGTTAATAACGAATTGAAACAATACCAAGATACTAATTGAACGCTATTATTTGGATGAAATGCTCATTTTGGGGAAATTCAGACCCTTTTTTGGACCGTCCCAGGCATTAATGGGTTAAACAGTTAAGAGCAGTGAAAGCTATATTGTTAAGAACACTTTAAACGTGGGTTACTTTGACCCTAGGGTCCTTCTTTGACCCAAACTATTCAAAAGATACAACGCGCTCTGCTAACCTTCAAATTGCAGTTTTTAGTTAATTCCGATAGTATCCACTGGAAAGTAGCCCCAAGTACGCAGTACTGCCGAAATTCATTTGAAAATTCCTATCTGAAAGTAGTAGAGAGAGCCAAGCTTGGGTCAAAGAAGGACCCTAAGGCCAAAGTAGCCCACGTCTACGGCATGTAAAGAGAGATGATTAATTTCGTATAAAATTCTTTTTCTTATAAAATACATAAATAGTGTTAAAGAAAACTGGATATAAGTTTTGAGAAACTGAAGTTACCATATTTTAAATATTATTATTTTTGGTTATTTTAAAACTATTATTTTTCTTCCTTACTTTAAAATGCATTCATAGTTCTCAGGTGATTGAAATATGGTTAAGTTTGTCCTAGTTTGAGTATTATGAAATATAGCTTACTTATTACCCCAAAGATAATTTCATTATACAGGGTTATTCTTAATGATGGACCCCTTTTTAAAAATTCATATTTATTAAAGTACAAATCCGAAATGAACAATCTTTATTGCAATGGAAAGATGAAATTTCAAATTTTTTTTAGTGCAAAAATTTTTTATGAAGCTGCAAAAAGAGGGCGCACCAGTAGAGTTTGCACCGGATTAGATTATAATTTGATTTACTGGCGCAGCTGAAGAACATGGCGACCGTAGACCAAAGGGTTTTCTACGTTCTTCAGTTTGTAAACACTACGTCACAAATTTTAGTGCAGCGGGTATTTCGAGCCAAATTTGGAATTAAAGCCCCAACTAAAAAAAGCATAAGCCGTTGGTTTAAGCAGTTTCAAAAGACTGGTAGTGTTTGTAAAAGGAAAAGCAGAGGAAGACCGCCTGTGTCACAAGAAGAAGTCATGGTTGCCGTACAGCACGCGGTGGACACATTGAACATTTATGATTATATATGAAAAAAAATTTCAAATCTCCTCTTTTCGTTGATATAAAGAATGTTAATTTTCGTTGATAACTTTAATAAATATGAATTTTTAAAAAGGGGTCCATCATTTATAATAACCCTGTATTATGTTGCATGAGTTGGGAATATCGAAACTTATGAAATAGAAACAAGCTTTTTTTTCGTTTACTTTATTGAAAATACTTTCCGCTTTTTTCCACTTTCTAATATTCATAAAAAGAGATGTAAATACTGCTGCGGCTGTATGATTGATATGTATTTTATTTTAATGTTTCCTTGATTAATTTAAGCATTTTACATTATACAACCATACATAAATTGTCTAAAATTCTCCAAATATTACACAATACGAATATAAATTGTCCTTTTTATGTGATAAATTTTACGCAAATCAAATAAAATGCGTAGACTAAGGTCGTGAAATAAAACACAAAACGTATGAATGGAAATAACCACGTTTTGGAAGCACTTTAAATTTAGGTTCTAAGTAACTGTTTTTTCATTATGTGCTTCGGTAGAGCGCGCATGGCTTTTAATACAGATAGTTTTTTATTTCATCGCAGGCAACTTTAAAAACAAATTAATTTTCTCCAACGAACATCAACTAATTTTTACATCATTTAAGTCACAGAGGTCATTTAACTATACCCTGCGTAAAGAGAGGAGGCGGCTCAAAGTAAAATTAATTTCCAGCTCTCTGCACTTTTCCCCTGATGGTTGTCATAGTTACGGCGCTGTGAGCTTTTTAACTACTTGGCTTTTGCAACAATGGTTAAATGCAAACGGTTGAAATTGCTTTGTGCGTAAACTCTTATTTAGCACAACATTTTCGCAGAATTTTTGCTGTATATTTGTGTGTGACTAGATTTGTACGAAAACGTTTAGAAATAACTGAGACATGAGGATATAAATAAAAGCGTAAACTTTATTCGATAAACATATAATAAATGAAAACCTCAACAGCAGTGCATGAAAAAAAGAGTGGAGCTGTTTTCTTTCATAAGGTTTCCATGGAGACAACGAAAAATTTCTAAACTTGATACGCCTATTTTAAAGAACCCATTATAACAACCCAATCCCCAATATGAAGAGGAGATAACTGACATCTCGATCTCTAATTTAAAGAGCGGATGGATGATCCGATCTTTGCCATATATTACAAAAAGTGCTGCACGTGTGAGAGTTTTGAATAAACTCGAAACAAACATTCAGCAATCCGTTTTTTTAGAGCCGCTATATAGACAGGCCGACGCATCAAGATTAAGTTTTACCACTTTGGATCCAATTCCTTAACTTTTACTTTCAAATTTTCATTGTTGCGGAGTAGGGTTACCAGAAAAAAGTTTTGGCACATTGCTAAGCTTTGCCAAATCCACGTGCCGCTAATAATTGCTCACAGTGAGAAATTACCGAAACGCGATTACTGGCCAGAAAAGACAACCACTCAAACACACAAACACGCGCTGGATCCAAAGTGGTGAAACTTAATCTTGATGCGCCGGCTCATATATATAGGGGCCTTACGTTTTTTGATGTTCTCAGTTCTTGAGAATTTCTTTGTTGAGAGCTGTTTACTTTCGTACGGTTTCCATGGAGACGACGCAAAATTTCTATATTTTATAAGCCTATTTTAAAGTAACCGAGTATAGCCGCCACTCCAAAGATTAAAAGATTATTTTCCGTATGCTCCGATTTATTTTCCTAACCGAAACGGCACATTCAGTGAATCAGTAACACACTTTGCAAAACATCAGCATTCCAAGCACTACAACTTCAACTCATTCTTCTCTCCAAAAGTTAAAAGTTGTTGTTCGGCGTGTAATTATTTTACTTTCTTGACAGCAACCAATTTGAAAGAAAAAACAACCTAATCCCTTGCAAGCAAATTCTTTCTCTCCAATTCCACGCCTTAATAAATGGCTCTTAACCACGGAACACCCATTCCCTCAAACGGAACAAACGGAAGCATTAACCAGTAAACAATCTTCCAACAACTCTGCAGGCGGAAGGAAGGCAGTTCCAGTTAAAGTTACATCGACGTTAGTCACGAAAAAAGAAAACGTCCACCCTTTGTTCCTTTCTGACAGCGGGCATGAGTTATACCGTCTTACTTTCACTTGTTCCAGGTAGCAATTCGGGTCATTTTTGCAGTTCTTTATTGGGTCACTCCCTGGCGAAGAGTTCTTAGGTGGATCTGATCTCATTTCTTTTTTTTTATTGGAGTTTTATGCACCGTCTGATGGCAACGGCTAGACTGTTCGGTTATGAGTTAAGTGTTGAATGGGAACCATTCAGTTAACATAAATGAAGTAACTGTTACGCCTTTTCTTCACAATTGAGGAAACTTCGTGTAATCTTTAAAGGAACATAACTACGTCATTTTATTAGCACAAGCACGTAAATTAAAGTTGATTATTTAAATTCCCAGAAAATTATGAAACGGTTATGATGAAGAATATGATGCAAGGTAGGCAATAAAATAAAAATAAAATAATCATACAGTTTTTTTGTTTGTTATTCGCTTTGACTTCCTGGAAAAGTGCATAAAATATCCAGAAAGTGTCATCCGAGTCATTGTCAATACCGTCTTAATTTTGATTCGATGCAATTTTATCTTTAGCTTATATTGTCTTAAGGAGTTCTTAAATACTAACGAAGCGTCCTTGTTTCCTTTCCAGCCTTCAGGATGCTCAGGCTATGTCTCGGGACGCTGTTGCTATCCTGTCTCACGCTCGTACACAGCAGTGACTGGGAGTCCTCACACCACCACCATGACGAGTGGAAAGCGCAACCCATCAAGTACATCATCAAGGAGAACCCGAAGCTCATCACCATCCCCCACCACGTGCCCGTCCCCAAGCCCGTCCACATCCCCAAGCCCGTGCCCGTCATCAAGCACATCCCCGTGCCCAAGCCCTACCCCGTGCCGCACGTCGTGAACGTGGTCAAGCACATCCACAAGGAGGTGCCCGTGCCCAAGATCATCAACATCCACAAAGAGGTACCCGTGCCCAAGCCCTACCCCGTGCCCAAGGTGATCCGCGTGCCCAAGCCCTACGTCGTGCCCGTCCACAAGGAGGTGCCCGTGCCCAAGCCCTACCCCGTCCACGTGCCCGTGCACATCCCCAAGCCCTACATCGTGCCCGTCCACAAGCACGTGCCCATCCCGGTGCCCAAGCCGGTCCACGTGCCCATTGAGGTGATCAAGGAGAAGTCGGTCGTCATCAAGAAGCCAGTGCCTGTTTAGTAAGTATATGCTTCTTTTTTTCTTCACTACACTGCAAAAAATAGATGTCGTTTTTACAGTATAATACAGCTAATTTTATAGTAACAAACTGTAAAATTTTCTAATTTTACAGTAAAAAACTAAAATTGCTAATTTTACACCAATAAACTATCAAATTGCTGCTTTACAGTAATAAACTGTAAAACTGCTAATTTTACAGTTTATTACTGTGCATTTTGTAGTTTTGTACTGGAACGTCTGCTGCCAGTGTTATGCTGTTGGTTTTGCAGTTTAAATACAGCTAATTATATGGTAATAACCTGCAAAATTGCTGCTTTACGCTAATAAACAGTAAAATTTGCGAATTTACCTTTAATTACTGCGCATTTTACAGTTTTGAACTGGAACCTCTGCTGCCAATATTATACTGTAAAAACAACAGTTTGTTTTTTGTAGTGTACTTTCTGGTCAGAACGATCCTACAGCATTGCCTTGCTTCAGTGCTCAACCTTCTTTTTACGAAAGAACTCAGAACCTGAAATTGAGATGAATCTCGGTAGCACGCATAAAATTCCACGGCAACAGACGCATCGGTTTTCCACAAAACATCTTACAAAGACCAGAAATGTGTTCAATTTCTGTTTTATTTCACAAACTTAACAAAGAACACGGTTTTTACTACCATATGATGCAGTAAAATTTTGAAGATTTCCAGAAAAAAATTTGAATAAATAGCATTTTCTCCGTAACGGACGATGTTTTAAATTTGAGTGAAAAGAATCAGAATTTAGAACTGTCAATTACCGCAAAATGAGGATTAATGCAACACATTTATTAAATAAAATGAGAAGCTAGTTTTTTTTAACAAAAAAGCTGCTGCCACGAGGGGTTTAAATTTTCCCATTTATTTCATTCAAAGTAGCGCAATCTAATACTAACGGTTTTCGGTTACAGTTAATAACCGATGACAGGGAACCGCTTTTCTGAAAGGCACAATTTTGCATCATCGCCTTTGGCTGTCCACTTTAGTTAAGGTCATTGCTACTTTCCTGATCACTTGCTGCATATTAGGTTAGTTCTGCGAGAGAGAGAATGATATTCGTTCTTTTAAATTAAATAATTGGAGTAGTAACTAAAACTGTTCACGAGAAATACATTTTGTGAAGGTATCTCTACTTTTTATGTTATTCTAAAGATTATTTGCTTTAATAACAGCGGGAAGTACTTGAAGCTAAATTCCTCTATGCATTTTAAACTTTAACTTTGACTGACATATTTTCGTAATCAATAGTTTGGGCGTAAAGTTAAACTTTTCAATTGTTTTTTTTTTTTAAATATTCTTGTTTTCTTAATAACAGGAATCATAAAAAAGAGAAACAATACAAAAAGAAACAAAAGTGAGGTTTTTTTTTAATCTAACCTTTATTATGCAGTGAAAATAACAGCAACCTGCTATTTTAAATGCTTTGTGGCCATTTTTTTTTCTTTTTCTGTTTAAAAAATACAATTTTTGGCTCATTTATTTTTCAAAAAGTATTATTTCTTTCTTTATCACTAAAAACAATCATCTGTAAGCTAATAACATTTTGTTTATAATTTTTTGTAAAATAATTAATTTAATTAATTAATAGTAAAAAGTTTTGAAAATTGTAACAATATTTAGAATAATAGTGACGGGGATCACGCTATTCACTTTGCTAAATTATTCAATGAATAAAAACAGGTGGAAGATCCAAAATAAATAAATGAATAAATAAAAGGGTGAAAAATAAATTCAAAACAGGACGACTTTTGTTTAGCTCTGAATAATTTAAAATTACTATCTCAAAATAACAAAATAAACAATAGATAAAACAAGCAGAAGCAGTTTTATTGCTGTTGCATAGGAAACTGTAGTTTTTTTATTGCAAGGAACAAAAATTATGGCTCTATTTTAGAGAATAACGATTTTATGAAATCATAATACCCAGGCATTGGTAAAAAAACTGTCACTGGATTGAAGTAGTTCAAAAAAAAATTGTTTCCGCTAAACTCCTTTAAAAGAAGGCGAAGTATTTTAACAATTTACTTGTCTGATCTGAATTGCAGTCGTGAATACTAAAATGTCGATTTTTTAGCCTACTTTCCCCTTAAAAATAAAAGAAAGACGAAAAAAGTATTAAAAGTAGCTTAATGCATCTAAAAATATTGCCAAGTCCAAAAAATATCGCCAAGTTAAAAAAAATATCGCCAAGTCCGAAAAATATCGCCAAGTTAAAAAAAATAAAAAGGTAAAATGAATATCGAAAAATTAAAAATTTGAAAGTAGGGTATTGAGATGGGGAATTTGTGCGTCGGTCGGTCGGTCTGTCGGTCGGTCTGTCTGTCCCCCCCCCCCTAATAACTTTTGAATGAACATTCCGATTTGGACAAACTTTTTTTTGTTGGAAAGATCTCGGCGAGTACAGCTCATTCCCATATCTACATTTTCGATTTGAACAATGTTTCGTTCAACATTGAACCGTTCAAACAAGCTGTCACCCCTAATAACTTTTGAATGAACAGTCCGATTTAAACAAACTTTTTTTTGTTCGAAGCATCTCGGCAAGGATACTTTATTACCGTATTTAAATTTTCAATTTGAACATTTTTGGTTCAACATTGAACCGTTCAGGCAACCTTTCCCCACCTAATAACTTTTGAGTGAACCGTCCGAATTGAATAAACTTTTTTTTGTTCGAAAGATCTCGGCGAGTACAGCTCATTCCCATATTTGATTTTTCGATTTGAACAATTTTTGGTTCAACTTTGAACCGTTCAAACAACCTATCCCGCGATGCTAACTTTTGAGTGAACAATCCGATTTGAACAACTTTTTTTTCGTTCGAAATATCTCATCAAGAATACTTCATTCCCGTATCTACATTTCCGATTTGAACAATTTTTCGTTCAACATTGAGCCTTTTAAGCAACCTTTCCCCACCTAATAACTTTTGAGTGAACCGTCCGAATGGAATAAACTTTTTTTTGTTTGAAAGATCTCGGAGAGACTTTCCCATACATTCCCATATTTCGCTTTTTGATTCAAACCATTTTTCGTTCAATAGTGAACCGTTCAGAAAAAAAAAATTACATTAGCGTCTACGGGGAATTTAAGTTGAATGTTGATCCTGAACTTAAAGTCGGATTTCCTTCAAACTAACTTTGTAAGAAAATGGTTTTGATAAATAATGTTTGTAAAGTACTTTTCTAAGTAATCTTCTATGAGGACTCTGATTCCGACTCCGACTCCGCGAACATGGCGGAAATGCAAGCTCAGAAAAAAAATGACTGAACGTGCAGACGATTTTTTGTTTATTTATTCATTTGTTTTATTTTATTTATTATTATTATTATTATTTATTATTATTATATTTTTTTTTTCAGACGATTTTTTTTGCAACAAAAATTTTTTATTCACGAGAACATTTTATTCTTTATTTATATTTAACAACTGGCAACGGATTAAAAGTGAAATTCCGGACATTTTATTAACGGACGATTTTTTTTTTTTTGTTTTTCTTTTTTTTTCTTTCTTTGATAAAATGTGTTTTGATGATCTTTGTACTTTTATTTATTTATTTTTTTTAATTATTATTATTATTATTTTTTTTTTTTTTTTGAAAACGATGGAGGATTTTTTTCTACGGAGGAACTGTAACAGTTACACTCTTTAAAAGGTGTGACAAAACTTTACTTATTCGTTAATTACTTTTTACGTGTCTATTTCATCTGATGAGAGGGGCATATTTTGCTTTTCGAAATCAGCTCTAAGTGCTAAAAAGGTATGTTTGACATAATTTTCAGTCTCAGATAATCAAGAGAATCATGATCAGATGCGAGAATGCCGATGTCGATGTACGGGAAAGTAGGCTCGTTTAGTTCTTGACAGAACTTCTTGTTTATTGATGCAATTCAAATTTGCTAACCCAAGTTTTATGCTTTATTGTGCGATATTATACTCGGTTACTTTTAAATAGGCGTATCAATTTTAGAAATGTTTCGTTGTCTCCATGGAAACCGTACGAAAGAAAACAGCTCCACTATTTTTTTTATGCACTGCTGTTGAGGCATTTCCTTTATGTTATGTTTATCGAATGAGGCTTACGCTTTTATTTATGTCCTCATGTCTCAGTTATTACTCAGCGTTTTTCTAACAAATCTAGGCACACAGAAATAAAGCAAAAAATTCTAAGAAAATGTTGTGATTTATTAACGTTGATTTTTCAGTTGAATAATAGTTTACGCACAAAGCAATTTTAACCGTTTGCATTTAAACATTCATGCAAAAGCTGAGTGGGGAAAAAGTCCGTAGCGCCGTAACTATGACAACCATCAGGGGAAAAGTGCGGAGAGTGAGGAATTAATTTACTTTGAGACGCCAGCTCTCGTTACACAGAGCACCCTTTCCCCATCCCTCCCGATGGAAAAACTTCTGTCTGAGCCCCTGTCTGAGCACACGAATAACCCGCAAATCGGATTGTCCACACACGGATAATTGAGACTTTATCCGAGTTCATACCACACGTCCTCTCAGGCGTTTTGGATATCTGCCGCAAGCAGTCTCCATAGCACTTCCCGGTAAATACCCGCATGCAAAACCTGCGAGGCACTAATAAGTATAACTGGAGACGAACCGAAAATAGAGGCGGCAGGGATAATGACCCTCTCTTCCTCCCCACGATCCCGCCGAATCTTCCCGCTCCACACACATTTGCATTTAATGAATCGCTTGCTGCGTCGGACTCTTTGGGAATAGAAATGCTTATCAGGAGGAAGATGTTCCATGGACTCTCTCCTCGTGGTTTCGCCAGAGAAAAGAGGTTTTCCAGAAGGAAATTGGAGTGGGAAAGCGTAGGGGAGCAGCATCTGGTAATAAAATACCTCATTACAGTTATGAGAGCATTTTGGTAATTAATTACGGCACCTTTCAGATCTCGTTTTGTAATTATGAAAGATGTATTAGATAGTTTCATAAGTCCTGTTCTATTTTTTACGGGATTTTTTTTCCTGTATTGGCTTTGTTTTAATTGCTAAGCAAAAAAATCCGCATTTTTTTCCCTCCATGTGTGTGTGAGTTCAAAAATATTCAACCAGGACAGCATTCAAGGTTAATCAGCCTTGGCTAGTTTTTAGAAACTTTTAGTAGGTAATTTATTCTGCAAGCAATGAACAAATCATTTCTAATTATAAACCTAAATCAGATATTAATAAGTGGCACAAGCATATAAATTTAAGTGTTTTATTTTTTACCTATCAATATTGATAAGATACTTAAGTAAGAAGAAATGCTTGGAATGATTGAATATAAATTTAAACAATATTATTACCCTCATTTTACGTCGCCCAGCCATCATTAGGAAAGATGGAGGATCAGCTAGGATCGAACCCGGGACCCTCCGTTTACAAGTCCGACGCCTTACCGATCGAGCTACCACGGGTCGTATTTACGAGTACTTTTTTCTATTTAAGACTTTTAATATATTGTTTGGTTCTAATCTTATAAAAATCTTCTCAAGCTAATCCGATATCAAAATTGCATGTCAATGTTACAAATGACTAATCAATTATCCTAAATCCTTCTTATCTCTACCTTAAATCCTACTTATTTTTGACTTTTTTGGTCATCTAATTCAAATTTATCCTTCATTGGAAAGTAAAGTAAACCAGTTGGGACACCGGGACTTTGTCAGAAAACCGGGACTGTCCAGATCAAATCGGGACGTCCAAAACTCATTACTTCTAAGTTTAACAGACAAGTGATTTTTAACGATTAAAACAGCTCATCACTCTTGAGAACAGAGGGAGAGTGAGCTCCCCAAGAGTTCAGTTTTCCCTCTAAGGGCCCTACTCCACATCAGCAGAAAACGCGACTGAAACCGAAGGCAGAAACCAAAAATCCGAGTACTTTCCATAGAAACACTATTTATTCCATTTTACGTTTCTGCTTTATTTTTCTGCTTTACGTCAATGTGGAGCAGGGCCCTAAGTGCTCTGCACCGAGAAGAAAAACACCCTGACTTGGGAAAAGATAGTCCCGGGCTCGATATGCTTTACTCCGTCAAATACACACCGAGTACGCCCTCGTAAAATCGGTGGGTCCGAAAGTCTTGAGGTCAGTCGCTAGTAGTTATCTTGGGTGGTCACTGGGGCTCTAAGGGCACTGAAAAACTAAAAAACAAGACAAAAAGGACACAAGTACACAAAGGAAAGTTTACTCTAACATTTATTTTCATTAATTTTTTTTCTTAAGTTTGGTTGGTATTTGAGCAAAGTTCTATTTGTCTTTCTCTAGTACATAGAGTAATCATCCGTTTTCTTCCTTAAAAGCATTGCGGTCACTTCAAGTACTATCAATGCATGCTTAGATTGACTGAAAATGTGTACTTTTTTATGATTTTAAATATAATACGCATGCGCACTGCATTCAAAGTTGATAGTCGACGTATAATATTGGCATAACAATTCTTCTTGTGTTCAAGTGGTGGTTAGCTCTCGCTCGACCCCTAATAGTTTAAATTAAAAAAAAAAAATATATCAATAAAAAGTTCCTTATACCTTGAAAAATAAGGCCATTCTGTCGTATATGGATGTATTTTTTCTCCAGGTGCCTTTAATTACCATTACTTCCTTTTCATACATCTATTTATTATTGCTTGTTTTTCTATTTTCCTCTATCTTTTATTCCCAAATATAGTTTCCATATAATTCTATATTGGCTTCCATCAGCGGCGTACACAGACAAATCATTTCAGGGGGGCTGAGCTGAGACTCTTTGAAAGGGGGGGGGTGGCACCTCATAAAATGTAGCTAAAGGAAGTAAATGTTTTGAATTTGCGATTTCAATGCTAATTTAATGTGACGAAAATAAATCATTTATTTTTTTTTTAATATTTATAATAACTAAAAACAGTAAAGCGTTTTGATGAAAACAGAAAATGGTAAAATTAAAGCTCCTGAAATTTGCTGCTTCTTGTACCTGCTTGCAAAATTTTGGAAAATTTGTGCTTTAATTTCGTTAATTTTGCGATTGATTTTACTGTTGTTCCTAACATTTCAATCATATTTGTTTGAATATAACAAACAGAGTTAGATGAGAGAACAACAATTGATTGATGTTTATAAAACATATTTGCAATTAAAACAAGCAAAATTGAATTACATAACATTATCATAAACGTGACATAAAGTAAAATAGACTAATTAAACTTTCTTTAAAAAATCATTTTTCTTCTTTCCTTTTAATTTTGTGTTACACTTAATTAGTTGATCTGAAAACTGTTCTGACATAGCGACTTCGAAAAGAGTGGAAGAGAAAAAAATCAAAACTTAAATTAAAAAAAAATTTTGTTTTGAAAATTTCGGAGGAGGCTGCAGCCCTATCAGCCCACCCCCTGAGTACGCCACTGGCTTCCATCTTTTTTCTTTGCTTATTTATCTAATGTTATTTATTTATATCTCAATGAAGTTGCACATTGAGCAATTTATTTGTTAATCCGTTCATTTTTTGCATACTCGATCATTGCATCCCTTATTTAATAGATTACCACATAAATATTATAACCAACAGTAATTATCTAACCAGTTGTAGTCTACAACTGGTTAGATAATAACTGTTGTTGTAGTTGAATTTTAAATATTCAATTTCGTATCTATGTGCTTTGCCTGCACTCATCTTGATTTGCTTGTGTCAAAACTAATATCTTTGTTTATGTATGTACTAATCTCGTTCCTCAATTTCATCTTCGAATGCTTTTTCTGTTTATCTCACTCCAATTAGTAATTGACTTTTAATTAATTTCGTGTAACATTATGCTCTTCTTTTAACAAATAGTTATCGATTCGGCAAAGATATGCACCCAATCATATTGCATTGGAGATGAGGAGCGGAGCCCCAGACGCTCCTATTCTATTTTGATGTTTTACATAATATTTTGTTTCACAGACAACGCAGACGATTTTGAAGTATGTAATTTATCTACTTGAAGCATGGTTAATTATTTTTATTTTAAAGGTCGTTTGCTATTAAGTACCGCCTGAAACAAATTTAAACAAGAAGTTCTGTCAAGAACTAAACGAGCCTACTTTCCCGTACATCGACATCGGCATTCTAGCATCTGATCATTATTCTCTTGATTATCTAAGACTAAAAATTATGTCAAACATACCTTTAAAAGCAAAATATACCTCTCTCATCAGATGAAATAGACACATAAAAAGTAAATAATTGAAAAAATAAAGTTTTGTCGCACCTTTTAAAGAATGTAACTGTTACAGTTCTTCCGTAGAAAAATTCCTCAATTGTTTTCAAAAAAAAATTAAAAGTACAAAGTACATCAAAACACATTTTATCAAAGAAAGAAAAAAAAAAGAAAAAAAAAGAAAAAAAAACTCGTCCGTTGATAAAATGTCTCGAATTTCACTTTTAATCCGTTGCCAGTTGTTAAATATAAATAAAGAATAAAATGCCCTAGTGAATGAAACATTTTTGTTACAAAAAAAATCGTCTGCCAAAAATAATAATAATAATAATAATAAATTCAATAAAACAAATGAATAAATAAACAAAAAATCGTCTGCACAGTCAGTCATTTTTTTTCGGACTGTTTACTCAAAAGTTATTAGGGGTGACAGCTTGCTTGAGCGGTTCAATGTTAAATAAA